>JBCFYV010001264.1:0-51429 GCA_039000515.1 Timema cristinae | reverse complement strand
GACTTTAAGGGTCCGGTCTGATACATAAATTCTGATTTTTAATTTTATCTCTCTCAAGTCTTTGAGACATTCATGTAGATCTATTTATAATAAACATCTTTTAATTGAAATATATATTTTCTAACCTTTCCAACACTTAAAAGTAAAGTAAAAAAAGCAAAAAAATCTAACCTGAGATGTTGATGGATGTCAAAGTTTCTTGACACTACAAACCCTAAAAAGTGGTTTTTTGCAACACTGTCTGTCTGTGTGTATGTCTAACCTTACAATTAAGAGGGAGAAAAATTCCATATTCTCAAAATTGGCTATAACGATTTTTATTAAAATTTGTATCGAGGCGGTGATTAACATTATAAACAAAATGTTTTTTTTTTTCATTTTTCCATGAAAATGACTTTTAGGGTTCTTTACATAATCAAAAATTTGTATGGCTCCGCAACTATTGTAGTTGAGATACTAAATAACTTATCATTGTAAAATTTTAATCCAATTGAAAATAAACAATTTTTATATGAAATATATTTTTATAAAACCAATAGTTTTTGAGATATTGGCAAATATATTGATACAATTTTGTGAGCCTTAGTTGTGAAGAGATACTTAAGTTTAAACACAATAATTTTCTAATGACAGAGAGTAAACAAATAAGTAAGTATTTCAAGAAGTTGATGTTTTTCCTTTAACCTCTTAGGAGAAATGTTTGTACAGCACAGGGGTGAATCCAGGATTTCTGTGAGGGCGGGAGGGATGTGGGTGTGCCCATTGGGATCGAGTCAAAGGTGGGGGTGGGGGGGCACCTCAAGAAATTTTTTTATGAAGTTGACCCTTGGGGACACAATATCAATATTTTTTATTGGTCCAAATATACAAATGAAGACGTTAATTCTTTAAAAATAAAATTATAAAATTTAAAACCGTGAGTCAAAAAATGTTTCACGTGTGTATAGCGCAATATGTTCACTGGTTCGCTAGTGTATATTATATTACGAATTTTGAGTAAATATCTTCATTTTTTAAACAATAGAGCAAGAAAGTTCGTGCGGAGTTCTGTGCCATTTATTTTAACTAGTTTTCCTAGGTCAAAAATGACATAAATAAATATTGTGGCTTACATACTGCAGAATTTGCTTATTTTTGGAAAATGGCCTTGCTTTCAACAAACTTCACACTTTTTAATTGAAACAAATAAATAATAATGATAATAATAGTAATAATACTTAGCACCAAACTTTCTTTACTAACCATTTGGGTTGTACGCTAATGAGTTAGGAATTGGGAAGGTTGAATGTAGAGGAAGTTAACCTGCATTTGCGTGGAGGGAGAGTGGAAAACAATTTAGGAAAAACCACCCCTAGTTCACCCGAGTGAGATTCGAACCTCAATCTTCTCGTCCTCAGCAGTATAGCAAAACACGAAACTAGCATGTTAGTTAGACGAACTAGACGAATAAGGCCTGGACACTTCAATAATGGGGCTATTTAACATATTATTGAGACAACAGAAATAACTAAAGAGAGGTCTGCTTTTAAATGGTACTTCGTATTTTTCAAGAAATATTTAAAAAAAAACACATAAATGTGTTCATAGCTCTGAAAGAATTAATTGGGGATGGTTAATGCAAATTTTTATTGAAAACTTTGAGAGTGCATTATAACTGTGCTTGATGATGTTTGGTGCAACGTTTCAGTCAATAAATCAACTTGTATGAGATTAAACATTTATTGTTTGAAGATGAGCTCCTTAGTCAATACTACCATAAGTTGTTAAGTTTATTAAACTATATTTGTTGTTTGGTTCACAAAGTATCAGTATGTCACATTCGGGATAAACCAGAAAGAGTAAAGGTTTAACTGTGTATCTATTTTACAATTCTACTGAAAACATGTTCTTGAACTCTAGCTGCAAATAACTATTCTTCATCACTCATTAGCGTGGGCAATTTTCAAACAAATAAATGACCTTGAATAGACTATGTTTTATTTTTTACATAAAAACAATAAAAAGATGAATTTTAAGATAGTAAAAGTGAAATATTGTGGACAGGACTGTTTTTGAAATCAGTATTTGTTGTCTTTAATTCTATTGGACTTATCAAAAATTCGAGAAAGGAATTTAACTTGAGAGACAAGGTTAAGATTTGTTGTGAGGTCAGAGATGAACAGTTACCAGTAGTAAAATGTTGCTTACTTGCAAGTGTCCATGTGGAAGCAGGTGTTGAGAGCCAAGGTTAAGATTTGTTGTGAGGTCAGAGATGAACAGTTACCAGTAGTAAAATGTTGCTTACTTGCAAGTGTCCATGTGGAAGCAGGTGTTGAGAAAGGAGCAGTCTCCTAATGACTCGTCCGTATGTTTCTGGATGATCTTCTTGAAGTGAAGCTTTTTACACGCCACTTTAGATCGCATTTTGGAACATTCCAGCTTAGTTCCATGAGGGCAGAACTCCATCACCTGAGCACCTAGCAGTCACAAAATATAATCAAGGGATTGTGTCATGTGACGCACGACTCTTCTCTATATGTGTTTGGGTGTACTTTGTGTGAAGTAACCAAAGAGTATCTGTGAGTCGAGTGAATGTATATCCATGCAGCTCCACCAGTTTTTGTAATTACAATATACAATTAGATATTTGTCAAGATTTTCAGGAGTGACATAGATATTTAGAAAATGGATCTTTCTCATTTCACTACAATGTAAATGTTATTTGGAGTTTTTGATTTCATTGACTGAGGGTCACGGAGATTTGATGCACAGACTGAAAGTGAGGTGGGTTGGGGTGGTGCAGATTTGAATCTGCGTTAGGACGAATTAGTTTATTTATATGTAAACAAGAGAAATAGAATTACATACATTTTAAATAGTTATCAGATCAAACAGTCCATTGTTATTAAATATAACTTTAATCCGTTATCATAGTTGCATACTTCCCGATAGACAGTGTAACACCACCCTTATTTCCTGAGAATAAAGGCGGGTACACAAGATTTTAATTTAAATATAAATACCAAAAACAAATAAATAATAATTGCAGAGGAGCCGATAGGACCGTCATATGACAAATAGGTCATTCAGCTTCCATGAACCCACTTTACAAATATTATTTAGAGGACTCAAAATTTAGCCGAAATCAGGGTAGAGGATGGGACATATTTCATTAGATCCTATGCCAGACTACAGGGTTCTTACAGTATTTGCAAAAATAATTCTCCCTGACTTTTCCCGACTATTTTCCCAAGTTCCCCGACCAATTTCTCATCAAATTTCTAATATAACTTTACGATACTATACATGTGAAAATATTAATTTAAATACATTTATTTCGGCCTCTTCCTCCCCTACAGCCGACCTTGCCTCACCTCTCATGGAAGAATAAGAAAGACGAGGTCTTGCCAATCAGTTCAGGGAAAATGATGGAAAAATAATTAAATATGTCTAACCCTATCAAAAAGTTGTAACAAACTTGATTCACTTTGGTATCATGTGCATAAATACATACTAAATAACAGGCCACTAGAACATACTAAAAGGTTTGGTATCATTACAGTCTTATTTTACCTAAACTGTACATATCCTGAACTGAATAGCTCACAACAGGAGGAACTGTGTCTGCTTTCATATTACTCATGTCTCAAGTCAATTTTACTTTTATTAAAATTATCAAAAGTCATACAATAAGATACTATGCTATACTTAATAAAGTGAAGCTTGTTTCTTCTTCAGTTCTTGCAACTCCACTTCTCGTTTCTCTTCAGTTGCCATCATTAATTTTTTTCTTTTTCCTTCTAAATCTTTAACTTGTATATCTAATTTCCTCTTTTCTGCCTTCTTCTTGTCTTCTTCACTTCTTTCCTGCTTCTTCATCTCCAAATATTCATGATAGCGTTTCCGAGCACCTCTCACGTAATCCAACATCTTTTTGCTAATGTGTATGTTTTAATCCCTCCTGCTCTTGTATCTCATCATGAATGTGATGCTGTGCATCAACTGTTTTTTCATGCATGTTTTCAACCAGTAAAGATTTATTGACTGAAAAACCACCATCAACAGTTGCATTCCCATGCGACAAGACAAGGCAAATATTTATTACTTCCCAAAGATGTTTGTAGTTTGCATCTCCTATTAGAAAGCTACCATAAATAGTGTCAAGTCCTACTTCATCACTAAACTGATCACAAGGACAAAATATTTCTTGAAGTTGAGATTTTATGAGGTTGCAAAAATGCAAGTATTCTTTCTTGGCATTTTCAGCCAGAAGACCATTTATGAAGTTGGCATGGTTGAGTTCCTCCAAAAGAAAAGAAAATCTTTTCTGGCCCAGTTGAGGCGAATGTTGAATAACACAAGGATCCAATGAAGACAAACCTCTCACAGCTTTCTGTTTTAAGGGACATCTTTCTTGTAGTTTTGCATCATGGTGGTTAACATACTGCGGCACTCGTGTATAAATTCTAGTTTTTGTCTTTCTGTTACTGTGATTGCAGTTTCTTCTAACAAACGTTTTGTTGCAAATCCTACATCAATAGTTTTGCTAAGGATCAAATTTTCTGATTTTTTTTTTTTTTGTCGATAGACAGTAACTTTGGACTGTGCACTTCATCAGATCAGGTTTCACGCAACGATTCATAAGGTATCTTAGAAGTTTCTCTACAGCTTCAAAAAGATACGGAGTCATTGGTTTGGATGTCTGGAACTGTTGCAGGAAAGGCTGACATTCATCTGCAATTGTCTTGCAGAAAGCTAGTTTACACTTTAGGAATGGATCACAGGCTGCTCTTTTCAGTGTCTCTACAGGTTTTGTTTTAGGAAGTTTTGCTTCTTTGAGAAACTTAACAACATGGTCCCAAATTTGTAATGCCCTGTGAAAGCACTTTACATTCTCTAACCACCGCACACCACAGAACTTCAATGGAAAAGATGCACATCCTGTCAACTGGATAAACAATGCTCGACGAGCTGGAGAGTCAGTGAACAGGTAGTACATGTGACGCAATAAGCTACTTATATCCCAATCAACAGACTCTACTCCTCAAGGAACCATGAACAACATGAAGCCCACGTGTTCCCAGATTTAGCAAACTACATACTTCATTGTCTGTGACAGATTTGATGTGTTCCTGAAGAAGTGTTATAATTTTTAAATTTACATTTGGGCCATTCATTGACACATGTATCAACTTAGAGAGTGGAAGAGGAGAAATACCATCCAGAAAATGCTTCAGTAATTCTTCAGTGGTGCTCTTATCGAAAAACACACTGTTTAAGTAACGAGTGATGACTTTATGATTTTCCTTGTCCCATAATTTTATTACAATGTCCATTTGTCCTCTTTGAATAACTTTATTCAACGCTTCATCAAAACAAATTACAAAGTTGTTACATGATTTTAGGCGGTCCAGTAAATTGTTATGAAAGAATGGAGCCAAGCCATGCACAATGAAGTATGCAGCCTTGTCTCCACCAAGGGTAAAGGCATTGGCAATGAAACACTCGGGAAACATCAACTGTAAAATTGTACTTAAATTATTGCACAAATTGAAAGACTTTTTTTGTAAACAACTTGCATAGCCCAAATTACTTCCGCCTTAGTTATATCATCTTTTATAACAAAAGTGTTATGGTTTCTTCGAGGCACTACACTATTTTCACTTTTGACAACAGCTTCCTTCTGCGGCTTTACCATTTCCGATGAAACAGAAAAACTTTTCGAGCAACCAGCCGAATCACCACTATGTAGAATGTCTTTGTGCGCCAGAGATTCTGTTGAAACAGGGGAGCTCGATGAACCTGAATCACTTGACTTTTTTTGAGAAAAAAGTCAACAAAGAGCATTGATTTGTCAAAGTTTCAAGAGTTTTGATATGAGTTGGTCCTTTTGCATGGGAAGCTAATGCTTGCTTTCCCATATTACTTAGGTTTATAATTTTTTTGCACACTTTACAAAATGCCTGCAAACTTTATTACTTTCAAACGCCACTGATCCGTATGAGAAATTCAGGAAAATTGCTCTGGCTTAGCAGAGTGGTTATAAAATGTTTTTTTTGTTAGACATTGCAGGTTGCCGAATCAGTCCTATTCCTGTATCTAACTAAAAACGATGCCAACACTTGAACAAGAACCAAAACAGTGGATCCACTAAAATTAAAAGAATTATCATGTGCAGCAGGGAGAATTTCATCTGCGTTCACCTTGAATAAAATGCTACCAATAAACTTGTGTTACAGCAAGTTTGTAGATGGTAAGTGCCTCTCAGTTCTTCATTGGGGCCAGGTTATGAGGGCATGTAATACGAAAATATATTATATATTTTTCAATCTAGTGATTGACTCAGTGAATTGTAAGTTCCTGACTTTCCCTGACCTTTTTAAAGTAGTCTGTCTCAGGTGATAGTGTAAGAAATGTTTACCACCAGTCTAGTGAGGTCTGTCTCAGGTGATAGTGTAAGAAATGTTTACCACCAGTCTAGTGAGGTCTGTCTCAAGTGATAGTGTAAGATATGTTTACCACCAGTCTAGTGAGGTCTGTCTCAAGGTGATAGTGTAAGAAATGTTTACCACCAGTCTAGTGAGGTCTGTCTCAGGTGATAGTGTAAGAATGTTTACCACCAGTCTAGTGAGGTCTGTCTCAGGTGATAGTGTAAGAATGTTTACCACCAGTCTAGTGAGGTCTATCTCAAGTGATAGTGTAAGATATGTTTACCACCAGTCTAGTGAGGTCTATCTCAGGTGATAGTGTAAGAATGTTTACCACCAGTCTAGTGAGGTCTATCTCAGGTGATAGTGTAAGATATGTTTACCACCAGTCTAGTGAGTCTATCTCAGGTGATAGTGTAAGATATGTTTACCACCAGTCTAGTGAAGTCTATCTCAGGTGATAATGTAAGATATGTTTACCACCAGTCTAGTGAGGTCTGTCTCAGGTGATAGTGTAAGATATGTTTACCACCAGTCTAGTGAGGTCTATCTCAGGTGATAGTGTAAGATATGTTTACCACCAGTCTAGTGAGGTCTATCTCAGGTGATAGTGTAAGATATGTTTACCACCAGTCTAGTGAAGTCTATCTCAGGTGATAATGTAAGATATGTTTACCACCAGTCTAGTGAGGTCTGTCTCAGGTGATAGTGTAAGATATGTTTACCACCAGTCTAGTGAGGTCTGTCTCAAGTGATAGTGTAAGATATGTTTACCACCAGTCTAGTGAGGTCTGTGTCAGGTGATAGTGTAAGATATGTTTACCACCAGTCTAGTGAGGTCTATCTCAGGTGATAGTGTAAGATATGTTTAACACCAGTCTAGTGAGGTCTATCTCAAGTGATAGTGTAAGATATGTTTACCACCAGTCTAGTGAGGCCTGTCTCAGGTGATAGTGTAAGATATGTTTACCACCAGTCTAGTGAGGTCTGTCTCAGGTGATAGTGTAAGATATGTTTACCACCAGTCTAGTGAGGTCTATCTCAGGTGATAGTGTAAGATATGTTTACCACCAGTCTAGTGAGGTCTGTCTCAGGTGATAGTGTAAGATATGTTTACCACCAGTCTAGTGAAGTCTATCTCAGGTGATAATGTAAGATATGTTTACCACCAGTCTAGTGAGGTCTGTCTCAGGTGATAGTGTAAGATATGTTTACCACCAGTCTAGTGAGGTCTGTCTCAAGTGATAGTGTAAGATATGTTTACCACCAGTCTAGTGAGGTCTGTCTCAAGTGATAGTGTAAGATATGTTTACCACCAGTCTAGTGAGGTCTGTCTCAAGTGATAGTGTAAGATATGTTTACCACCAGTCTAGTGAGGTCTGTCTCAAGTGATAGTGTAAGATATGTTTACCACCAGTCTAGTGAGGTCTGTCTCAGGTGATAGTGTAAGATATGTTTACCACCAGTCTAGTGAGGTCTGTCTCAGGTGATAGTGTAAGATATGTTTACCACCAGTCTAGTGAGGTCTGTCTCAGGTGATAGTGTAAGATATGTTTACCACCAGTCTAGTGAGGTCTGTCTCAAGTGATAGTGTAAGATATGTTTACCACCAGTCTAGTGAGGTCTGTCTCAGGTGATAGTGTAAGATATGTTTACCACCAGTCTAGTGAGGTCTGTCTCAAGTGATAGTGTAAGATATGTTTACCACCAGTCTAGTGAGGTCTATCTCAGGTGATAGTGTAAGATATGTTTACCACCAGTCTAGTGAGGTCTGTCTCAGGTGATAGTGTAAGAAATGTTTACCACCAGTCTAGTGAGGTCTATCTCAGGTGATAGTGTAAGATATGTTTACCACCAGTCTAGTGAGGTCTGTCTCAGGTGATAGTGTAAGATATGTTTACCACCAGTCTAGTGAGGTCTGTCTCAGGTGATAGTGTAAGATATGTTCCCTGTTGAGATAGCTGTTATAAGCTAACAAGGAGAGATAGGTACTATAAACGGGCCAACTATTATAAACTATTATTATTATTATTATAAATATAACCAGTTATTTTAAATTTTAGATAATTTGTTGTTTAGCATTAAAATTTTGTTTTGAATATTTGAGTTTATAATTTCTTTTAATTGTTTTTAATTTATTGAAAATGTAGTATTTTACAATAATAGATAAGTTTCAAAAGTATATATTCATTCAATTCAAATTCAACTTTACTCAACATAAACTCAACTTTACTCAACACTCTATAGCTTTATGAGTAGCTTCTTCAAAATTGATTATCAAAAATTTATTCTAAAGTATGCATAGTAAATAATAAAACAACTTACCTCCTTGGGATCTAAATCTCTCAGCTAAAGACCTCTCTTTTGCTGTGGGTTTGCTCAACAGCTCTAAAATTTCCTCCCCCACTTTTTTATTTTCCTTTTCACGGATGGAAGGCATGGACAATAGTGACTGTAAAAATAAGAGAAATAAAGTTTTACCCAAATAGTACAATATTAATATAAAATTAGAAATACAATTTCTCTGTAAGGGGTCGGTGATCCACTACTTTCACAATGACAAGGAAATGAAAAGGTAGACTCCAAACATCGAGGTAATAAATACCAAGTGTCCTTAAGGCGGCCACCTTGGTAAATGGGAAGTTATCATTCACTGTCAGGCTACTGGCTTAAAATATAACAATTTGCGTTTCATAGAACTACTCGTTTCTGTACATGTTTATATCCCTTCTTCGCCTTCTCCCATAAGCTCCCACGGTCTTGTGAATATGAAACTTCTTATCTCCAAGGTCGAGGAAAGGTCGCTGCTACTCGCTAGCTATGATTGCTCACTTTCCAGAGTGACCTTGGAAGCATTTCGCTCGTTTTACTTGGCATTCTTTTGGAGGGTTCACAAACCTCTTATCCGGCATAAATCAAGTTGGTCTGCCACGTTCTCCCAATAGACTATATAGTATCAGTTTATCTTTATCCATTACAGGTTTTTGTAAGTGTATTTGGACCACCAATCGCCACCTTTTTCTACACCCTTGTTATATATGTGTAAATTATTATAAACAAATAATTTGTTTTTATTTTTATGCCTGTTCAGGCTACCCGTAATTTCCAATGATTATTCTAACTGGCTGAAGAAGAGGGAGTTTTTGAGGAGATGCACTCATATTTGTTTGGAGAAAGGATGTGTAAACTTTAAGTAAGGTAAAAAAAACCTTAAGGCAGGGTGCTAGTGAGTGCGAGTTTAGTGCATTAATTTAGCAGTTTTTATAGCACAAACATTTTTTGGCCAAAATAAATCAAATATTTCTTCCATAGAATCATAGAGTTTAGTTTTCTACACAAGCTAATCTCAACAGTTGTTGAATATCTGGCATGAGCATGGCAGCATTTGGTGACAAACTTTTTAAATAAAGAGAAAAGTTTGTCACCAAATGCTGCCATGCTCATGAGAGATATTCAACAACTGTTGAGATTAGCTTGTGTAGAAAACTAAACTCTATGATTCTATAGAAGAAATATTTGATTTATTTTGGTCAAAAAATGTTTGTGCTATAAAAACTGAAAAAATACTGCCATAAACTCATGCTCACTAGCACTCCACCTTAAGTGAACCCAGCCAGGAGAATTTTGACATGTGAGGTTGGTGGACCAGATTTATATTATTTTTTGGACAAGGATGAATTCCCAAAAATGGTTCAATTTGCGCACTAAATATTTGCCAGTGCATACGTTTGTTAGTTATCAGTTGCTTTCTCATATGTAGCCCAGGTGGACCAAAGATCCGAGATATCAGCTTAGGGATAAACATTTGTCAACAACAATGAAAGTGTTTGGCACAAGATTTATAGCACGACATTCAGACCATGTTTGCAAATGTTGGAGCAAAATATTGGTTTAGTTTTATTTGTTATATATTGGGAACCTACTCTTTTTATTTTTATAATAAAATGATATTAAGTTAGAATTATTTTACTATAATGATAATAGTTTTCTTTTTTGAAATGTTGCCCCCTTAGTTTTTTAAATGTTCAATGTGGTCTAACAAGTACGACATAACTGGCCTAGAGAATGGCCTTTGTGCTTCTTTGAATAAGTTCCTATTAACCATTACACTGCTGTTAAAAAACAGAAAATTATTCTTAGTTGCAAAAAGTGTTGGCATATATATATATATATATATACACTCTTAAGTTACTATTATTATATAAACATAAATTGTATATAAGAACCTACATATACTTGGTTCATTGTAAGAAGAACAATTAGAAAATCAAATATATTCTGTGGGCAACATTGAGAAAATTAGACTATATTATTACTGTTTTATCAGTATTGATTTTATCTATCCCCTGATCTCACAAGTGAATATATGAATGTATGTAGTTTTTAACTGTCAGATATTGTTCGGCCTAACATGACTCGACTATAAATTAGCCTACATATGTACAGGTAAGCGTTAGCACCTTTTTTGGTAATGGATGCTGTATGGGTTTATAAATATTTGGTGGATCGGTTTGAAAAAATACAGAGCAAAATATTTCAAATTTATATTTCTAAAATAGTAACTAGTTATTAGTATACTTTTATGAACAAAATTGTTTGTTTGATAAATATTTTGGGGGCCAGATAAAATCATGTTGGCTGGACATAGGTTGCCAACCACTGGTTTATGCTATGGACACCATACCAAATAGAAATGTTTCGGCGCCTTATTAGAAACGCAACACATTTGGAAAATGCAAATATAAATTTGTTTAATTACAAGATTTTTGAAACTTTTTTTATACAACTTAATATTTTCAATTTATAAAACAATACACTAAATGCTTGTGTATCTATGAATCTTTTAAAGTTTATTAACGGTCAAGGCCACTATTCTAGGTCTAGGTCTAGGAGCACACATTCTATATTAGTATGCAATATTCAAATAACTAGCCTGATCACTCATGGCTAGGCTTAGGCTTATTAAACAGGGTTTTTATTTAAATAAAACCAACACAGAAATTCATGAAGACCTGTTTATAAACAAATTAAAATGGCCGAGTAAGTGGGGTCTATTTTTTAGCGTAGATAACACTATATTATCCCTCCACAAGCAAGAATTCAAAATCTACAGATTTCTATAATGTTAAAAAACTAAGTGCGAGCAATTCAAAAATTAGCAAAATTGTGATTTATTATTTAAAAAATATTAATTTTTATGTAATATTCTTAAGAAAACATTTTCAGAGTACACGTGAGCAGTTTATTAATCTTAACACCCCGTACATTTATTGGATTGTTGCTTAATATATTACAATATGATTGAAAGTTTGAGTATGTGTTACGTATATTTGATTGTTTTTTAGGATAGTAGCGCAAGCTAATGGATATTTACTTGTCACACAATTCATTTTTAAAATAAATATAAGTGTATATAATTATTCTAGCACAAAATATGTATCACAAGCAACTAAATAAACACCAAACAGACATATTCTTTCAAACTTTATAGAAAACCTGTTCACATTTCTGTCAGGGTTATTATCGGACATTATTAACTTAATAGAGTAATGATGGTGACAGAAGTAATATTAAGGAACCATGAGCCACCAGCAAACTAAACGTGTCTCAGCCGGAGCCTTGCCTGGAACCAAATCCCCCCCCCCCCCCCCCCCCCCCCCCCCCCCCCCCCACAACAAGCGGCTCAGAGGTAAGAGAATGTTAGGCATGAACTTGCTCCTGTATTGAACTACTTACTACTGTATTACTATCAGTAAGACAGCGTTTTTATAGTAGTATAAAGGAAATATGTAACTTTGTTTATTGGGGCTTAAAACATGATTATTTGATATTGCTGAGGAGATTTCTGTTCAGTAGCCTGATAGCCTAACTAAGGTGTTACCCTAGTGTTGGACTGGCCTGATGGGGCTCAAATCCGTGTCGGGTTTAATGAGGCTCATTTTTTCTAGATAGTTTCCCACTCTTCTTCCAGGCAAATGCTTCCTTTCTCATCCATACTCCATTAGAATAATAATCATATAGGCTATATTTTAACGAGAACAGATAGTAAGACGCGGTGGAATAAAAAAAGTAGGCTTATATCGTAGTTAAACTTTATTTTATCCTCAGACACTTGTAGATATTTACTAGATTTTTTTTAGAATTTTGTATGTGTACTCATATAATGTGTTATCAAATATAAGTAAATGGTTTTAAAACGTATTCTAGTAAATATTTTGATATCAGGGGTGTTGACTGCCATATTTTGTTAACATTGACAAACAAAATATCTCAAGTTTGTTTGAATATTTTTGTACAGAATTTATACATATATATATATATATATATATATATATATATATATATATTATTTATATATATATATATATATACATTACACACACACAAAGACTTAGTGTAAGGCTTACATGGCAGGAGGAATTGGGTGTGTTTTTTCTAAAGGTTTTTCACTTACCCTTCTCATTAATCCAACTATCTTCCGATGTACCCAACTACTTTATTAGAATCTGCACAGCTCGGATGGGTAGTAATATGCAGTATTTGTATATATATACACTATGAGTAATATCATGATGATTTAAGTAGAAAAGGAAATGTTTGACACATTTTTTTCCCATTCTAATAACAATAAAGAATAGGTATTTATAAGTAGTAATAATATTTTAATACTATATTTACTAGTTTATCTTAACTAGTTCTTTTCACTGCATTTCACTACTTGTTCAAGTTATAAGATTATATATATGTATATCCTAATGATAATGTGCTAGGGATGAGAAAGTTGAATATTAGAGGAAATGTACATATATTTATGTAAAGAGAAGGTTGTAAACCATTTTATATACAGACTATACCTGAGCCATATTCTGGCCCTGACCTACAGTTATAGTCTGCAGTAAATTTAAAATATTAATTCATGATAAAAAGTACCAGAAATGTTAATAAGATGTGTGTTATATTGCTGCTCGGTTGGTATAGTTCGCTTGCGGGGTAACGCTATGGAGTGTTTTGTTGTTGTCATGTTGTATAGGGAGATTCTGCAAATATCGAGGCCTTGCCAGGGACACTTTAAATTAAATTGTTGCATTCTAGAGTTAACACACACAAAGTAAGCTATTGATCTTTGCTGTTTATTTTGTTTCGCAGCTCCAGCTCCACAAATTGATCTTTTGGGGATCATGATGGCTCTTGCTGGTTTAATTCATGTTTAAATCCCCCAACAATGAGAAGATGTCCTCAGGTATCAAATAGCTACTGGTGCTTGGAAGTACTGTGACAGTTTTCATGACTAAAATGTTGTTTTGAATTTGTCAGAATATAATAATCCGCGCATAATACCCAGACTGTACACTGTTACACTCTGATGGTAATCGTGTTAACTATAGTAAAGCAAGTGGGTCTTGTTTTGTAAATAATCTCTGTTTTGTTAATTGTTATAAAAATTAAGACTCATCATAAACAATTCTACTCAAATGCTTTTAATAGTTATGGGCCCAGGATTAGTTCCTAATGCATTGTTGGTTTCCCAAAGATAAAACAAATCAAATACGTAGTAGTTTGTTGCTCAAATTACCCATGCTGCCGGAGCTGTTAGCGTCACAAGAAAGATGGTTTTCATGAGCACATTAGGTTTAGTGTCACAATATTTGAATGAACATTCTCATGGGAACATTCATGTTTATCAGTTAAACGAAAAAGTGAAGTTTCAAGTAATTGTACATAAGTAAGTTTATTTATTTATTAGTCTGTCTCTGTAAGAATAAACCTTGATCTAACCTTGAACTTTAGTCACAATGTTGGAAAAAATCAACATATCCAGTGTTGATAAGTTTAATGGTAGTAATTACCAGCAGTGGAGGTTCCAGTTTACATGTGATCCACACGCCAAAGATATTTTCAAAATTGCAAAAGGTGGGGAAGCTATGCCAACTGAAAATGAAAATAAGGCAATCGACCTATGGCAGCAAAGGGACACCATAGCTATGTTTACCCTTAGTACAGCTATGGGGCTCAGTCAAATTACCTTGAGGGAAAATTGTAAATCTTCCTATGAAATTCTAAGCAAACTAGATTCCATTTACGAGCACAGATCAGAAACAAATAAGATGATAGTACAAGAGCGTTTCTATCATGATCAGTGGAGCTCGGCTGACTCAGTGGTTCAATACATTGCCAAAGTGGAAGTTCTTACCTGACCAAAGAAGATGTTCGAGAAACAGTCAGCGATCTAGCTATCATGACCAAGATCTTGAGTAGTCTACCTCTGAAATATAAGAGTTTCAGACAGGCCGGGTGTTCCATGAGTGAAGGCAAACAAAATATCGACAATTTAACATCACGTCTGATTGATGAAGAGGCGAGCCTGACTAAGGGGGAAGAGCAAGAAACTGCCTTATCTTCTATAGCTAACCGAGAAACTAAATCTCGTGGACATAAACCAAAATCTTATGAAGCAGGAAAACGAAGTAACCAAACCATAAGGAAACTTACCTGCTACAACTGCCAACGTAAAGGCCAAATTGTCCTTAACTGCAGGAATGAGAAGAAAAATCACCCAGTTTCTGACAAAGGAAAAGCAAACCAGTCAAATGTTTCTGCCTTTAATGTTGAGGAAGAAAATGCATGTATTTCTTTTCCTGACGAGAATACCAGGACCATGAATAGTGAGTGGAGCTTCCAGCAGGATTAGAGGACACAAAGACTACTTTGATAAGTTTGAAAAGGTTAGGGATGTTTCTTCTGTGCGTCTTGGTGACAACCACAAGCTTTCTGTCAAGGGAAAGGTGATGTGATGATTCGTAATGTGACAAAGAAAACCATCCCCTTTTAATTATAATCCCTATTTACAATCATCCATACGTCACTATTCCAACAATATTACTACTTCTAAATGGTATCGCCTCTTTGGCGTGTATTGGAAAGGTGCTTTTGTTTTGTTATTGGCGTGGTGTTGAAAAGAAGTGATATTAATGCCGGGATGTAAAACTTTACAATCATTAGAAAAGAAGAAAAAAGGACTTGTTACACTACTTATTACCGGTTTAAGATTATGAAAGGATGTACACCAGGATCTTGATTACTACTTGAAGAGTTTGTGAGGACATGCATATCCTTCAGTAAACATAAAGAGATATGTACATATGATCGAGTTCTCGACTACAGATGGACTAGGGTGAGAAGTTTCAATTTTCTTATATTATTGCGGGACTGAGGATGGTTTTTAATAAAAAAAAAGGTAAATAATAGGTGGCTGTGAGCAGTGTGGCTATTTTGTTTGACTCAAGGAAGTCTAATTGTGTTAAGGGTAAATAATAAACTTTCTGTGCCATAATTTTGTACGTGGTTGGACTTAGGTATATATGTTGGTTTTATTTTGTCTTTGAAAATGTAAGGAAAAAGGTTTTTTTTTTATTTTGTTATCGAATGATTTAAATTGAATTAAGATTGTGATATAATAATTATAGCTTTGACAACAAAACAAATGTTATATAAATATGTTAACCTAGATATGTGATTTACCGGAGCTCCGCAGGCAGGTTAAGTATAAGTGCCTATCTAAACCCAGAGGTCTCGAGATTATATTTAATTAAAATAAGTACTTTTTTTCTTACCTTTTTTTTATTTTTTTCACAGTGGCGCCTTAACGCGGGGCTTTTCGATAAGGTTAGGATAGAGCAACCTAGTATTTTCAAATGTGGTTTAGGTTATGAGCCAGGAAGGGTATTTTCTTAGAAGTAGGGACAGAGGACAGTCTAAGATAAACATTAGGTATGAGGCTGAGGTTTTACCCACAATAATGGATGGACAATCAATTGATGTAGGGTTGGAGGATGATGCTGCTACCACGACACCACAGCAGGAAAAGGTAGTTAGGGACCAAGTAGTGGTTGAGGATTTGAGCGACGACTCATCCCAAACTTATTTTGAGGGTCCGTCACCAGACGGGGACAAAATCCCTCCTTTCCCTATGGAAGTTCCCCATAGTACCCTTCGTTGGACCTTATGGCGGGTATCCAACAGTTGTTAATGGAGATGAGGGAAGGGCAGTTAGTCCTCGAGAGAAAGCTCGTTTCTACTCAGGAGGAAACCCGCAGTGAGATTATGCGTCACATCGGTTCATTAACGGTCAGTATGAGGGAAGAGTTTTCAGCGGCAATAGGCAAGACCAGGGCCGACTTTGAGGTTAGAGTTGAGGCCACTAAAGAGCGGTTCAGGCAGGAGCTGGCCAGTGTTAAGAAAGAGATCCTGGAGTCAAGGGATGAGCTTAGCCTGACCTTGGAGTCAAACCAAAGGTTGACGGCACAGAAGCAAGAACAGCAGGTCGCACAGCTAGAGGAAGGATTGAATAGACTAAGCCTAGAGGTGCGCACAGGAAACGAGAGTCAGACAAATACACTGGGGATTCTGAACTCTACTGTTGGCTCACTGAAGGACAAGAACCGGGATTTAGCCAAAACCCAGGTGGTGTTGGATCAGAGGTTGACTGATACAGCCGAGGAGGTAAAAATGGTAAAGAACCAGCTTGAGGGATTGTCAGACCAGGTCAGGTTAGGAGGGCTGGGCGACTTAAGTCCATTTTCTTCATCTTTGTGTACCCTTTTAGGAGACCGGGCTCTTGGGGATAGACTCCCTAAATTCAATCGCAGGAGTGGGCAGGATCCCGTTAGCCACCTCAACACTCTGGAGGAACATTTTGAAGGGCGTCGACTAAATGATAAGGAAAAAATAAGGTTAGGGGGCAGTTCCCTCACTGGTGACGCTTTGCCTTGGTGGTCGGTAGTGCGCGAAAGCATCACAGGCTGGGAGGAGTTTCGAACCCGATTCCTAGCAATGTTTTGGAGTGTGGAGATCCAGGGCCAAATGAGGGCTAAATTACATGCGTCAAGGTACCATGAGAACGGAGGTACTCTGGAGGGTTACCTTGCCGACATGTATAGTAAAAGTAGGAATTTCGAGTCGAACATCAGTGACTCTGAGTTGATATATATGGTCACGCATCAACTACCCATACGGTACCGCGAGATGTTGGTAGGGATTACCTACAACACTTTGGAGGAGTTTAGGGCCGGACTGCAGCGCTTGGACGCTTTGGAACAGGATAGGCGTATGGACAAAGTAGGACAGTTCAGTTCCCCACTTCATAGGAGGCCGAACGTGGAACAGCGGGTAGGACCTACTCCACAGTTTCAACTGGGAGCATGTCCACAGGAAGCGTGGAGGAGAGATAGACCTCCTCGCGACCATTCAGGCCGTAGTTTAGTTTGGGGTGCCCAGTCAGAGCACCACTATCCTGGTAGAGGTCGGGAAAACTCCCATCATAACCTTGAGGTAAGAGACAAAAGGTCAGTCAACGGACCTTTTCCCCACCCTAGAAACCACCCTTATGGGGACAACGACAGGGACTTTAGGTCTAGGAGTAACTCCCATACCCCATTTCAACCGTCCCAGACGAACCCTCAACATAGGGTACCAGCTAACGTAGGTCCAGTCTATCAAGAGCAAGCAACCCGTGGTTCTAGTCATCATCCTCAACCAGGTGATGTAAATGTAATTGTCAAAGAGGGAAACTGTTGACCTGCGATGTAGGCAGCCCAGACCGATCGCAGGTTCCACACACTCTGGGAGCATTTTTAGTATGTCAAGAAAAAGTTAACACCCTTGGTGTAGATCTTAGGGAAGAATTACTGAATGAAAAGGAAGAAATGGAGATGTCAGGAAATCCGACGTGCCCAGAACTTATGTCAGAAGTTGAAGGATTATCTCTGAGTTGTCTATTAGATTCAGGAGCATCATAGGACAAGATTGGTTAAATTCGCTGGCTGTTTGTTCTATACTTAAGGATGTTAAATATTGAATTTCCAAACTTCAACAACAGAGTCATCGATGTGTTTGTCAGTCAGAAGAACGGAAGTAGCCAACTTTTGTACAAATAATTAAATAGTATCATCACTTGACTTCAAATTTGAACATGGGAAGACAATATTGATATCAATATCTTAAAAAGGCGATTATAGACTTGTATTAGTAAAACATTCAATTATTTTAAAAGCAAATTAAATGTTAAAATTAAGGGCTGGTCAACCCTTTCGTGAGCCGCGTCTCCGGTGAAATGAGGTACATGGCTCTACGAGTTGCCAGCACTGCATGGGTGGTGGCCTGGAAATACAACAATGTGGATTACAATTGATTATGTCTAAAGCCGGCTACACAATTAAAACACTTAAAACTACAAAAAAAAATAAGAAGAATTTAGAAACTCTAGGAAAGATTGGTGAACGATTCCCAGCATCAACAAATAGCCTGCGGCATTTTTTTCTCAAGGTTGGAAGGTACACACCGTATTATACAAGTCAGGTATCAATCTAAGGAAAGATAAGAAAGATAAAACAAAAGTGTGGAGAATTTTTTTTTTTTTTTTATTGTGGAAAGGGTAATTTATCCCACAATTATTACTTAAGAATTATAATGGATAATTTCGACAATCAGTAATAGATTATTTGTTATTGTTAAAGTATCTACGTCAAAGAAGTTAAGAAATACCCATGTGAAGAGAAGATGCATCCCGAAGACCTACACGATAAGAATGTGCCTACAAAATGAGAGAGAGAAAATCCTGTGAGTATTTAAAATATATGTATAATGGTTATAACCAGCGTCAACATTAAGGCTAGTCCCTCTGTGCCGGTAGCTGTTAGACTGGGCAGACTTGTGATAGTCACATGAATATTAAAACTTGTGAAAGGGCAGGAACCCACACAACTTTTATTGGAAATGAATAGCATCGAGAATTATTAAATGTTTTATGGTGAAACTTTGAAGGTTATTTATTTATTTTTTGTATATGTCAGAAGAAAATATAGTTAGAGGAAGAGAGAAGAGAGTGGGATTTTCTGAGAGTAAAGTAACATCACAAGAAGGTCATTCTTTATTCATGTATGGGAAGCAGACAAGTAACATGACGAGGTCTAAGACGTTTTAAGCATTTTCAGTTTAAGTATAATGAAGTTATTTTAAGAAAAAGAAGTTAAATCCATGAACTTTATCTGCAATTGTTACCCTATGATAGGGCTTGTGTGTTTACAAGTATGTACTGTATACTTGAGATGTGTAGCCCCAACAGCTAAGCAGAGACGCACAGGAACTTTTTATTTCACCAATTAGTCGCCATAAGCAGGCCCCAGAAAGTGTGGTACCTGGTTTCCGTCATTACGCTCCTTGCAGTCAGGAACGAGGGAAGTTATTTCCATTATCTTATAACAGACAACATTGTGTAAATGTTTTTTTTTATTATTTCGCTTAGTATTTATTTTAAAACACCCTATGAAGTTATAAATTATTCATACATGCAGCACCTTATGATAAGTGCTTGATATTTATGTGAAAAAGGCCCAGTATTTCCATGGTAGGCTTATACTTATGATAGGGAACTTTATAACATGTTGTATGTCTATTTCTAAACAACCTATAATTTCATTGAATAGTTATGTCAAACTACTATATTATTTAATATATTGTGTCATTATAGTCTATGTTTATCTCAGGGTTTGAAAAAGATTTTTTTCTTCATATAATCAACTAATGTTTGTAATTATTATTTTTAACTTGTTTAATTTTCTCATATGGTATATGTAAATCACCTGGCAGAGGATTGTTATGATAATCTCACTTTAAGAAGTTGAATTTCATATTATGAGAGTCAGCATTCGCGACCAGTGGTGTAATAAGAAGCCTAGGGGGCTGTAGGTACCCAAATAGTTAGGGTGAGTTTAGTCGGTCAATTGAAGATGATTGAGGCACAGTACATTTCAGGAAACACCAATTTGGCATGAGTTCACGAGTTGTTGTTTTTTTGTTTGGAACAATTGTCCCCAAAGTTGCAAGAGGAGAGTCTCATATTGTAACACGACTATGTTTCTATCTAACCTTTGCCATCCACTTAGCTATTTAATATTTAAGAATTTTGGTTTAGTTAAAGAGTGTGTAAACTAATAATTTTAATATGTCCAGTCTACTGCTAAAGTGTGGTTTTGTTTCAATGTAATGAGGGTAGTTTTGTTTTGTGTTAGTAATTCAATTGTATGTAGGTCTAGAGAATGCTAACAGCTTATACTATATAAGGCAAGCATTAGCCATGTAACATATTTGTGTAAATGTTTGTAAAAAAAAAAAGTTATGTAAAACCCAAGGTAGTAGACAAATGTTTCACCTGGAGGACAACTAGAGTGCCATTTGAATTTGCTCAAATAGCTGGTGTAGTGCGGTTGAAACCCAGGAGCAGGTGTTTTAATTTGTCGCTTTGGTTGCGAGGACACCGACATAAGTCAAGTGCGCGTCTTCAAAACCTATAAACCAATATGTAAAGGGTTAAATGAATGTACATTTCCGAGCAACCTTACCTGCAAGGATCTCAACGGTGCCAAGTTTAGAAGAAAGGAAAAGTCGTTAGACAATGGACCTTAACTCCTACCACTTTAAGTGCACCAATGGCTGGTAATGTTCCAGTAGCAGTTTTCAATACTAAAACTAACTTCTGAAACATTAGGGGGCAAATCTGTGACAAAGAAAACCATCCCCTTTTAATTATAATCCCTATTTACAATCATCCATACGTCACTATTCCAACAATATTACTACTTCTAAATGGTATCGCCTCTTTGGCGTGTATTGGAAAGGTACTTTTGTTTTGTTATTGGCGTGGTGTTGAAAAGAAGTGATATTAATGCCGGGATGTAAAACTTTACAATCATTAGAAAAGAAGAAAAAAGGACTTGTTTACACTACTTATTACCAGTTTAAGATTATGAAAGGATGTACACCAGGATCTTGATTACTACTTGAAGAGTTTGTGAGGACATGCATATCCTTCAGTAAACATAAAGAGATATGTACATATGATCGAGTTCTCGACTACAGATGGACTAGGGTGAGAAGTTTCAATTTTCTTATATTATTGCGGGACTGAGGATGGTTTTTAATAAAAAAAAAAGGTAAATAATAGGTGGCTGTGAGCAGTGTGGCTATTTTGTTTGACTCAAGGAAGTCTAATTGTGTTAAGGGTAAATAATAAACTTTCTGTGCCATAATTTTGTACATGGTTGGACTTAGGTATATATGTTGGTTTTATTTTGTCTTTGAAAATGTAAGGAAAAAGGTTTTTTTTTATTTTGTTATCGAATGATTTAAATTGAATTAAGATTGTGATATAATAATTATAGCTTTGACAACAAAACAAATGTTATATAAATATGTTAACCTAGATATGTGATTTACCGGAGCTCCGCAGGCAGGTTAAGTATAAGTGCCTATCTAAACCCAGAGGTCCCGAGATTAAGTTTCCTCGTGCAACTGAGCTAGATGAAATTGAACTATTTTTTTTTACATACAACAGTAGGAGAAATAAATATTTAATAAAAATAACAACTAACAATATTTTTTTTTTTTTTTTTTTTTAATTTTTTTTCACAGTAAGTTGCTGAATGGTCAGTGGTATGACTCGGTCATTAGAGATGTCCTATTTGTTCCGGAACTGAAAAAGAACCTCATGTCTGAAGGAAAAATCCCCAAGCTAGGTATGAAAATAGTAAAATCAGACAATTTTGTTGAAGTTTTTGAAAAAGGAAGGTTGGTTGCTTGTGGTGAACGCCAGCCAAATAACCTGTATAAAATGCTTTTTCAGACTTTAACCTTAAATGAAGCCAATTCTGTTACTTAGACTAGTTTAAAGCTATGGCACGAACGCCTCGGCCACATCAATGTTAGAGCTTTGAAGGAGTTAGTCTCAAAAGGCTTAGCCGAGGGTGTAGATCTGAGTGATGTAGACAATTTATTTTTCCCTGGCTGTGCATATGGAAAGAACAACAAGCTCCCGTTCAACAACCTAACCCACCAGAAGATGAAGGTTGGTGAGTTAATATACAGTGATCTTGGTGTCATTCCAGTCGAGTCTGTAGGAGGAGCTAAGTACTTTGTTGAAGTTATACTTCTTTAGGCGCGTTATGAAAAAATGATGAGAGTGAAATTTTAAGATGCGCGCGCATCACTGTAACACAAAAGTAACAGGTTGAAGCTAAACCGCTCATTAAGTCTCGAAAAAAAAAAGCTACCAACAAAATAGAAATAGAACCTCTGTTAGTCGCGCATGTTGGTACGCTCGTCGCCTCTGATCACTGTTTTCATATATATAATATTTATCCACATGTTTCTAGTTTCTACATTCACAAAACGTGTTTTAGTTTCATACAAGTGCGAATTATATATGTGCTAATAAATTATATTCAGTAGTGATTTAAATTGAATATTTTGATTAATATTATTTACTATTCGTAAATATTAGTGAAAAAAATTGTGCTTATAGACTTTTTCAAGTGCTACAATATAATTGAGGTTAACTATCTGTATGTATTATTTATTGATATAAATTAAAATATTATTATTTAACATAATTAATACTAAATATTATTAAATTATTTTTTATTTTTTAATGATGCCAAAGAAGTATAACTTCTCACGCGCGTACATAAGCACACACACATATTTTTGTTACTTTCAAAGATGACTACTTTGGCTATAGAATAGTATCTTTCATTAAACATAAAAGTGATACACTACAATGTTTTAATTTTTTTGTAAGATTGTAGAAACAAAATACAAGCAAACACTCCATAGAGAATATGGTAGAGTATGTAAATGTGGGATTTAATGATTTTGTTTCCTCAAAAGGGATCATTGCTAAGAGAACAGTGCCATACACACCCAAACAAAACTCTCATTCAGAGAGATATGCGTACAATTGGATAGAGTGCCTGAGTGATGCTTTGGGTGGAAGCTGTAAGTTGTGCGGTAAACATATTAAATTGTACGCCTACAAAGCAGGTACATAACTCCACACCTCTGGAACTGTGGACCAGCATAAGGACTCGGCTGTCGCATGTAAGGACGTTTGGATGTGAAGCCTATATGCTGGTGCAAAACGGAAGAAAGAAGTTGGATAAGAAATCCAAGAAGATGATACTTGTTGGATATGATGGAAATTCTACCAACTACAGGCTGTAAAATCCTGACACTAAGAAAATTAGTATATCAAGAAATGTTCTCTTCAATGAAGCACAACGCTTTGAAAAACCTACCCATTTCATGCCCACTAAAAATAATTGATGAAGTTGAGAGCCAAGAAGACATCCCTGGAGCCAGAGCCACAGGCAGGAATTCCTCAAGAGGATGAATCATACATAACCTCAGACCTTGTAGTGTATTGACGCCGCCAGCTAAATACACTAAGAATCTTCTTTGAGATGAGGAAGATACTCCTAGTACCTACTCTGAAGCTGTTACATACCCGGACAAACTCAGTGGAAAACTGCTATGAAAGAGAAGAATGACACATGGACAATGGTATCAATACCTGAAGGGAAGAAGCCCATAAACTCAAAATGAGTCTTTAAAATTAAAAGAAATTCTTCAGTTGAGATTACAAGATCCAAAGCCCTTCTGTGTGCAAAAGAGTACACCCAAATTTTGGAAAGGACTACAATGAAAATTTTCCCCCCACAGCTTGCTATGATTCAATCAAAGTGCTCCTATCTATTGCAGTTAGATTTGAGTATGAAATTAACTCAATTTGATGACAAAACAACATTCCTTAGTGGAAATCTTGAAGAGGAGATATACATGAATCCTTCATAAAGGATAAAGGTGGATTCAAATGTTGTTTGTAAACTCAATAAGAGTCTTTAGGATCTGAAGCAATCGTCACGATGTTGGAAACGAAAGTTCGACCAGTTCATAAAGAATTTTAGCTTTAGGCTATTTAATGGGGATAAGTTTATCTACAAAGCCGATGTTAAGAGGAATCATGTCTTTCTAACCCTTTTTGTCAATGATTGGGTTGAATAAAACATCATGCAATGTTGCAATCAATGAGTTGCAGAAAGGTTTTGAGATCATGACATCATTAGTAGAATTCTTTATAGGTATGCAGATACGCTACAACAGAGAAGATAGCACACAATTCATCGGACAATCAACCTACATACACCAGATTGCCAAAAGTTTCAATCTTCAGGATGCTAATTCTTTTAGCGTGCCTGTAGATTCCAGTATTCAACTATTTGCCGCAGCAGAAGACCAATTAATGAAGCATGTACCATACAGGGAAGCAGTTGGTGAATTAATATATATTTGCACATTGATATAGCGTTTGCAGTAGGGTATGTCAGCAAATATTGCAACAGTGTCAAGAAAATTATCAAATATCTCAAAGCTACAGCCAACTATGGAGTCATATATTGAAAGTCAGAAGACCCAATTACGATTGTGGGATATTCAGACTGTGATTATGCCGGAGACCTTGATACAAGACAATAGACAACGGGCTACATGTCCAAGATCTCGAATGGTCCTATTAGTTGGAGCAGTACCAGACAGCAAACAGTAGCCCTCTCAACCACCGAAGCTGAATATATGGCAGTCTCAGCATCATCTAAAGAAGCTATCTAGCTTAGAACTACAGTGAAATTATCACTTCTTTGGTTTTACATGACAGCTAGCAGATGGTATCAGTAATGCCAACATTGTCTGAAAGTAGCTTTTGTCAACATATTCGGAAATAATTATTATTTACTAATTACTACTATTATCACTAAAAATATTATAATTCACTTTTAACAGTACTTCCCCAAAGATTACATTATAATTTAATTTTCCATAATCAAATTTAAGAAAAAAAAGTCTAGTGAATTCATTCTAGTTTTTCTTTTAACTCTTGTGGCAATTACAAGTTAAATAGAGCGTGAAATTTTACATTTAATGGCACTATATTCATTTTTTAATATTTCTATAAATGCCCTCAAATATCTTTAACATAAATAAATTATTTGTGATAATAAAGAGGAAAAATCATAAAAAATGTTTGTGAAATAATATAAAGTTTAAATTTTGTAAACACAAGTATTAATACAATTCGCCGTCCAACCTGCAACAAGTTCCTCTACGTCACGAACTGGCAGCATAGCTCCTATCCAGTGGCTATATTTGTTAAGCATATAAGGTCACTTTTAATGTTCTCCTGCTTTTAATAAATAATTAGAATTAAACAGCAAAGAGAAACTGCAATACTAAACAACCAAACAAACGGTTATTCTCATAACCAAAATCTAACAATTTTAAATAGACATTATAACAGTGAATTATCGTATAAAATACAGTTAATAAAACCACATATGTGAGTCAACAAGTTGAAGAACAAAATATTTTAAGATTGAGAACTATTATTTGTATTTAGGTGTGTCTATGCTACCGTTAATAATTTTATTAGAAATTTGAATAATACAGTGTCTTTTTTTAATATTAATTCAGCTACTTAGTAATCTGTGAGTTCTTTTGTAAATATTATTTTGGTGTGTGAGCGTGTTATCCTTGGAAAATAAACTGTTTTTTAGTGATCTTTGAATAATCATTTATCAAATATAACATTAAAGAGTGTGATAAAAAAAAGCAAGTGTTTCTCAGTGATCGATATACATTATTCGAAAATTTAAGTGTATCAAAACTATGAAATAAATCTTTTAACCCCAAGATTGTGTTGTGTTGCCCTCTAGGCTAAACCTAGATGTTGGTAAGTCTGTTTATTAACTGTCTTTTACAAATTCATGAATATAACAGTAAGTTTTCTTCATAGTTCTTTAATTTCCTTTTACAGTGTCCATGATTATGGTATTTTTTATACCGTGACATGTCGGAAGAATATAAATCAGCATCATTCTAATGGCTGATTATCAAAAGGATTAATGGGACTTAACCATGATAAGGTGTAGATTTTATATATAACCTTAAAATAAAAATTATTTTATTCTTTATAAACGTTGTAACAAGAACATTTTCATTGCTTTATTAAACCTCATTTGGCGAGGCTAACCCACTAATTCAATTTTATTACCTAATTCACAACACTGTTGATCTTTAAACTTTGTTTTTGTCCTTAATTTGTTGTATCCAAGCTTTGTAAATACATTTTAATATGTTATATGTGTATTTTAGACCTGTCGTTAACCCATGTTTTAATTCAGTTGATGATGCTATATCACTTTATTGAAAATTTTTATATACGACATTTTGTAGCTCATTAAAAGCAAAATATAATCAATCTTTTGAACATTAAAAGTCACTTAATTCATTTAACAATTTTAAAACTAATTCATTCAATTGGAAAGCTATATATTTTGTTATAGCTATTTCTGAGTTTTCTATCTAAGGTTTAACTTTATTACCCCTCCTTACTTTAAACTACTTTAGAATGTTTTCTAATATGTTGTTGTATTATTATTATTATTATTATTATTATTATTATTATTATTACCACCACCACCTGTTTGGGTTATACCACTTACGCTAATGTGTAATGGTAGGATGATTGTGAGATGAAATGGAGGACCTACAGTTTAACGTGGAATCCGAACCACGGTGGAGGCCTGGCATTCCACACATTCACAAGTTGTGATTAATACACATCTTGTCAGAGGTAAAGAAAGGGTTTGGCAATCAGATAAATCTCTGTCAAGAACCGAGGATTGAACCCTGGACCCCAGCATACAAGTCTGACACCTTACCCCTAGACCACCAGGTGACCAATATGTTGTAATACTGTTAAAAAGATTTATGACTTTTTTTTTCTATGTTTAATCCTACACATTCAGATTTTTCCCATTTATAATGTTGTTAATAATACTATTAATAAAAATTATTGGGAAAAAAATAAATGAATTAAAAAATTATTATTTATTTATTATAATAAAAACTAATATGGGATTAAATGCTAATTATTAAAAAAATATATATATATATATATTCTAGAAAAAAATATATATACATTCTAGAAAAAAATAATGAATACTAGGTCATCAACATATCAAGGTCAACAATAAATAAAAAATAAATAAAACAGTCATATAGGTTTCTTGTATAGACCTAAAATTTGGCTGTCAGAAGTGACAGCTGCTAAATACATGTTTTTGCGGATCATATGGTTCGGCGTATGGATACATAATTTGGTCTAGTTACTTTTCAGAGCTGTCAGCAGTCAACTGTTAGCTGTAGGTCAGCATCAAAGAAGCCATGGGGCTACTGTATGTTCATGGACATCTTTGAAGAAGCCGGTGAAACCTTTTTGCAAAGGCTCACTAAGGGAGTGTGTAAGAATATATTAATTATCGCCTAGATACCCAGGCTGTGCCACTGTTGCAATCTGGTAGTAATCTTATTAACTATTTTAATGGGCCTTGTTTTGTTAAATGCTATTAAAATGAAGAATCAACACAAACAATTCTACTATTAAAACACTTTTAAAGAATTCAACTCATGTTAAGTCAGTCCGTGGTATATTTCTATTGGTATGATCATGGTCCAACTGTTAATAAGATCGTCAGTGTTGTAGTTCTTACAATTCACACTTACCATGAGATCAGCAGCCCTTGGATCCTTCTTCTTCTCTTTAATGTCATCCTTCTCTGGGCAAGATGTCTTGGTGGCTTCCAAACTTCCCTCCAACTTTCTCTTCTTGTTGCTGGCTGTTTTCTCCTCTAAGAGATGAATTGTTGTTGACTCTGCTACAAGGTTGACCATCGCAACCAGTTTGGCATGTTCTGCTGAGACCACCTCCAGGTGTGTCTTGCCATCCTTGCTGACATCTTTAACACTGATGGAACATGTCATATAATAATGATAACTGCTCAATTTGTTTTCCATATAGTGTTGTAGTCTAGCTTGGGTTATCAGAGTACCAGCCAAGCACATCTCTATATGCCAATGCTATGGAACTAATGAGATGTTTGTATGTCATTTATAGTTTTTCAATAAATCAATGGATTTCAAGCACAAGTGAGTCTAACACATTAGCTCAGTCGGTAGTGTGTCTGCCTACTGAACTAAGGGTCCCGGGTTCAATTCCCGGCGTGGTCAAGAATTTATCATTGATGAAAATATGGGTTTACCATTTCACAATGATAAATTAATGGCCAGGGAATGGATGTAGTGCCTGTCCTATTCTCAAGTTAGATTATAAAGCATATGAAGCTACGAGAGGCCTGTCAAGTCGGCGGTGGAAAATATAAGGCTTGAATAAAACAGTGACCCGGGCCACAAGCTGGAAACAAGAATGGATGTAAGCACAAGTGAAAATATTGATGTTAAAGATTGACTAGTAAAGTACACTAATGGTGTTAAAAATAGAAAGGAATTATCAGACATCAACAAAGCAGTGAACCGCAATAATCAGCAATAATGGACTACACATTTAAATAAGTTTAGTAATGCTTGTGTGTAATAAGTAAGGAATGCTTCTAATCTTCCATGGACAGCATTATATGAAATCAAAATAAACTCATGTAAAACATATAAAAATATTCATTTGAACAACTATGCAAACATATTTGCAATATAAAGTATATTTGCTCTGTGTATAGTGAACAAAGGTCAGTCTAAAATCGCAGGTGAGGTTACTAAAAGTAATACCTGATGAGCTGCTGCGTGTGAAATTTCTGGAGCAGGTTGGTAACGGTAATGTGCATAATATGTTTGTCAAGCTGTTTCCCAACGGCCGCAGCTAGTCCTTGTGATGTGGCAGGCAGGGTGAGGGCCACTTCACACAGACAACGCAGTAGTTGCTTCTCAATCTCCGGGTCTAACTTGACCGCTCACCCTCCTCTATATCATCTAGTACACAACACTACATTAGTCTCGTCCTCTCTATCACTATCAATTTACTAGCAAATATATTTTATATGTTCAATCAAAGATTGAGAGGAGTATAGAAGGGCAAGGCCTACTCACTTATCAGGAAATTAAACATTGAGAGGAGGATAGAAGGGCAAGGTCTACTCACTTACCAGGAAACTAGACATTGAGAGGAAGATAGAAGGGCAAGGCCTACTCACTTACCAGGAAACTTGGATAGAAGGGCAAGGCCTACTCATTTACCAGGAAACTAAACATTGAGAGGCGGATAGAAGGGCAAGGCCTACTAACTTATCAGGAAACTAAACATTGAGAGGAGGATAGAAGGGCAAAGCCTACTCACTTACCAGGAAACTAAACATTGAGAGGAAGATAGAAGGGCAAGGCCTACTCACTTACCAGGAAACTAAACATTGAGAGGAGGATAGAAGGGCAAGGCCTACTCACTTACCAGAAAATTAAACATTGAGAGGAGGATAGAAGGGCAAGGTCTACTCACTTACCAGGAAACTAAACATTGAGAGGAAGATAGAAGGGCAAGGCCTACTCACTTACCAGGAAACTTGGATAGAAGGGCAAGGCCTACTCACTTACCAGGAAACTAAACATTGAGAGGAGGCTAGAAGGGCAAGGCCTACTCACATACCAGGAAACTAAACATTGAGAGGAGGATAGAAGGGCAAGGCCTACTCACTTACCAGGAAACTAAACATTGAGAGGAGGATAGAAGGACAAGGTCTACTCACCAGGAAACTAAGCATTGAAAGGAGGATAGAAGGGCAAGGCCTACTCACTTACCAGGAAACTTGGATAGAAGGGCAAGGCCTACTCACTTACCAGGAAACTAAACATTGAGAGGAGGATAGAAGGGCAAGGCCTACTCGCTTACCAGGAAACTAAACATTGAGAGGAGGATAGAAGGGCAAGGCCTACTCACTTACCAGGAAACTTAAACATTGAGAGGAAGATAGAAGGGCAAGGCCTACTCACTTACCAGGAAACTAAACATTGAGAGGAGGATAGAAGGGCAAGGCCTATTCACTTACCAGGAAATTAAACATTGAGAGGAGGATAGAAGGGCGAGGTCTACTCACTTACCAGGAAACTAAACATTGAGAGGAAGATAGAAGGCAAGGCCTACTCACTTACCAGGAAACTAAACATTGAGAGTAGGATGGAAGGGCAGGGCCTACTCACTTATCAGGAAACTAAACATTGAGAGGTGGATAGAAGGGCAAGGCCTACTCACTTACCAGGAAACTAAACATTGAGAGGAGGATAGAAGGACAAGGTCTACTCACCAGGAAACTAAACATTGAGAGAAGGATAGAAGGGCAAGGCCTACTCAATTATCAGGAAACTAAACATTGAGAGTAGGATGGAAGGGCAAGGCCTACTCACTTACCAGGAAACTAAACATTGAGAGTAGGATGGAAGGGCAAGGCCTACTCACTTACCAGGAAACTAAACATTGAGAGGAGGATAGAAGGGCAAGGCCTACTCACTTATCAGGAAACTAAACATTGAGAGGAGGATAGAAGGGCAAGGCCTACTCACTTACCAGGAAACTAAACATTGAGAGGAGGATAGAAGGAAAAGGCCTACTCAATTACCAGGAAACTAAACATTGAGAGGAGGATAGAAGGGCAAGGCCTACTCACTTATCACTAAACTAAACATTGAGAGGAGGATAGAAGGGCAAGGCCTACTCACTTACCAGGAAACTAAACATTGAGAGGAGGATAGAAGGCCAAGGTCCACTCACTTACCAGGAAACTAAACATTGAGAGGAGGATAGAAGGGCAAGGTCTACTCACTTACCAGGAAACTAAACATTGAGAGGAGGATAGAAGGGCAAGGCCTACTCACTTACAGGAAACTAAACATTGAGAGAAGGATAGAAGGACAAGGCCTACTCACTTATCAGGAAACTAAACATTGAGAGGAGGATAGAAGGGCAAGGCCTACTCACTTACCAGGAAACTAAACATTGAGAGGAGGATAGAAGGCCAAGGTCCACTCACTTACCAGGAAACTAAACATTGAGAGGAGGATAGAAGGCCAAGGTCCACTCACTTACCAGGAAAGTAAACATTGAGATGAGGATAGAAGGGCAAGGCCTACTCACTTACCAGGAAACTAAACATTGAGAGGAGGATAGAAGGGCAAGGCCTACTCACTTACAGGAAACTAAACATTGAGAGGAGGATAGAAGGGCAAGGCCTACTCACTTACAGGAAACTAAACATAATGAGGAGGATACAAGGGCAAGGCCTACTCACTTACCAGGAAACTAAACATTATGAGGAGGATAGAAGGGCAAGGCCAACTCACTTACCAGGAAACTAAACATTGAGAGGAGGATAGAAGGGCAAGGCCTACTCATTTACAGGAAACTAAACATTGAAAGGAGGATAGAAGGGCAAGGCCTACTCACTTATCAGGAAACTAAACATTGAGAGGAGGATAGAAGGGCAAGGCCTACTCACTTATCAGGAAACTAAACATTGAGAGGAGGATAGAAGGGCAAGGCCTACTCACTTATCAGGAAACTAAACATTGAGAGAAGGATAGAAGGGCAAGGCCTACTCACTTACCAGGAAACTAAACATTATGAGGAGAATAGAAGGGCAAGGCCTACTCACTTACCAGGAAACTAAACATTGAAAGGAGGATAGAAGGGCAAGGCCTACTCACTTACCAGGAAACTAAACATTGAGAGGAGGATAGATGGGCAAGGCATACTCACTTACCAGGAAACTAAACATTGAGAGGAGGATAGAAGGGCAAGGCCTACTCACTTACCAGGAAACTAAAAATTGAGAGGAAGGTAGAAGGGCAAGGCCTACTCACTTACCAGGAAACTAAACATTGAGAGGAGGATAGAAGGGCAAGGCCTACTCACTTACCAGGAAACTAAACATTGAAAGGAGGATAGAAGGGCAAGACCCACTCACCAGGAAACTAAACATTATGAGGAGGATAGAAGGGCAAGGCCCTACTCACTTACCAGGAAACTAAACATTGAGAGGAGGATAGAAGGGCAAGGCCTACTCACTTACCAGGAAAACTAAACATTGAGAGGAGGATAGAAGGGCAAGGCCTACTCACTTACCAGGAAACTAAACATTGAGAGGAGGATAGAAGGGCAAGGCCTAATCACTTATCAGGAAACTAAACATTGAGAGGAGGATAGAAGGGCAAGGCATACTCACTTACCAGGAAACTAAAATTGAAAGGAGGATAGAAGGGCAAGGCATACTCACTTACCAGGAAACTAAACATTGAGAGGTGGATAGAAGGGCAAGGCCTACTCACTTACCAGGAAACTAAACATTGAAAGGAGGATAGAAGGGCAAGGCCTACTCACTTATCAGGAAACTAAACATTGAGAGGAGGATGAAGGGCAAGGCCTACTCACTTACCAGGAAACTAAACATTGAGAGGAGGATAGAAGGGCAAGGCCTACTACTTATCAGGAAACTAAACATTGAAGGAGGATGGAAGGCAAGGCCTACTCACTTACCAGGAAACTAAACATTGAGAGGAGGATAGAAGGGCAAGGCCTACTCACTTACCAGGAAACTAAACATTGAGAAGAGGATAGAAGGGCAAGGCCTACTCACTTACCAGGAACTAAACATTGAGAGGAGGATAGAAGGGCAAGGCCTACTCATTACCAGGAAACTAAACATTGAGAGGAGGATAAAGGGCAAGGCCTACTCACTTACCAGGAAACTTAAACATTGAGAGGAGGATAGAAGGGCAAGGCCTACTCACTTACCAGGAAACTAAACATTGAGAGGAGGATAGAAGGGCAAGGTCTACTCACTTACCAGGAAACTAAACATTGAGAGAGGATAGAAGGGCAAGGCCTACTCACTTACCAGGAAACTAAAACATTGAGAGGAGGATAGAAGGGCAAGGCCTACTCACTTACAGGAAACTAAACATTGAGAGAGGATAGAAGGGCAAGGCCTACTCACTTACCAGGAAACTAAACATTGAGAGGAGGATAGAAGGGCAAGGCCTACTCACTTACCAGGAAATTAAACATTGAAGGAGGATGAAGGGCAAGGCCTACTCACTTACCAGGAAACTAAAACATTGAAAGGAGGATAGAAGGGCAAGGCCTACTCACTTATCAGGAAACTAAACATTGAAGAGGAGGATAGGAAGGGCAAGGCCTACTCACTTACAGGAAACTAAACATTGAGAGGAGGATAGAAGGGCAAGGCCTACTCACTTACAGGAAACTAACATTGAGAGGAGGATAGAAGGGCAAGGCCTACTCACTTACAGGAAACTAAACATTGAGAAGGGAAGGATATAAGAACAAGGTAGGAAGGCCTACTCACTTATCAGGAAACTAAACATTGAGAGTAGGATAGAAGGGCAAGGCTACTCACTTACCAGGAAACTAAACATTGAGAGGAGGATAGAAGGGCAAGGCCTACTCACTTACCAGGAAACTAAACATTGAGAGGAGGATAGAAGGGTAAGGCTACTCACTTACCAGGAAACTAAACATTGAGAGGAGGATAGAAGGGCAAGGCCTACTCACTTACCAGGAAACTAAACATTGAGAGGAGGATAGAAGGGCAAGGCCTACTCACTTATCAGGAAACTAAACATTGAGAGGATGGATAGAAGGGCAAGGCCTACTCACTTACCAGGAAACTAAACATTGAGAGGAGGATAGAAGGGCAAGGCCTACTCACTTACCAGGAAACTAAACATTGAAGAGGGATAGAAGGGCAAAGGCCTACTCACTTACCAGGAAACTAAACATTGAGAGGAGGATAGAAGGGCAAGGCCTACTCACTACAGGAAACTAAACATTGAGAGGAGGATGAGAAGGGCAAGGCCTACTCACTTACAGGAAACTAAAACATTGAGAGGAGGATAGAAGGGCAAGGCCTACTCATTACAGGAAACTAAACATTGAGAGGAGGATAGAAGGGCAAGGCCTACTCACTTACCAGGAAACTAAACATTGAAAGGAGGATAGAAGGGCAAGGCCTACTCACTTACAGGAAACTAAACATTGAAAGGAGGATAGAAGGGCAAGGCCTACTCACTTATCAGGAAACTAAACATTGAGAAGGAGGATAGAAGGGCAAGGCCTACTCACTTACCAGGAAACTAAACATTGAAAAGAGGATAGAAGGGCAAGGCCTACTCACTTACCAGGAAACTAAACATTGAGGGGTAGGATGAAGGGCAAGGCTACTCACTTACCAGGAAATTAAACATTGAGAGGAGGATAGAAGGGCAAGGCCTACTCACTTACCAGGAAACTAAACATTGAGAGAGGATAGAAGGCAAGGCCTACTCACTTACAGGAAACTAAACATTGAGAGGAGGATAGAAGGGCAAGGCCTACTCACTTATCAGGAAACTAAACATTGAGAGGAGGATAGAAGGGCAAGGCCTACTCACTTACAGGAAACTAAACATTGAGAGGAGGATAGAAGGGCAAGGCCTACTCACTTACAGTAAACTAAACATTGAGAGGAGGATAGAAGGGCAAGGTCTACTCACTTACAGGAAATAAACATTGAGAGGAGGATAGAAGGGCAAGGCCTACTCACTTACCAGGAAACTAAACATTGAAGGAGGATAGAAGGGCAAGGCCTACTCACTTACCAGGAAACTAAACATTGAGAATAGGATGTGAAGGGCAAGGCCTACTCACTTACAGTAAACTAAACATTGAGAGGAGGATAGAAGGGCAAGGCCTACTCATTTATCAGGAAACTAAACATTGAGAGTAGGATGGAAGGGCAAGGCCTACTCACTTACCAGGAAACTAAACATTGAGAGGAGGATAGGAGGGCAAGGCCTACTCACTTACCAGGAAAGTAAACATTGAAAGGACGATAGAAGGGCAAGGCTACTCACTTATCAGGAAACTAAACATTGAGAGGAGGATAGAAGGGCAAGGCCTACTCACTTACCAGGAAACTAAACATTGAGAGGAGGATAGAAGGGCAAGGCCTACTCACTTACCAGGAAACTAAACATTGAAAGGAGGATAGAAGGGCAAGGCCTACTCACTTACCAGGAAACTAAACATTGAGAGGAGGATAGAAGGGCAAGGCCTACTCACTTACCAGGAAACTAAACATTGAGAGAGGATAGAAGGGCAAGGCCTACTCACTTACCAGGAAACTAAACATTGAGAGGAGGATAGAAGTGCAAGGCCTACTCACCAGGAAACTAAACATTGAGAGAGGATAGAAGGGCAAGGCCTACTCACTTACCAGGAAACTAAACATTGAGAGGAGGATAGAAGGGCAAGGCCTACTCACTACCAAGAAATTAAACAATTGAGAGGAGGATGGAAGGGGAGGCCTACTCACTTACCAGGAAACTAAACATTGAAAGGAGGATAGAAGGGCAAGGCCTACTCACTTATCAGGAAACTAAACATTGAGAGGAGGATAGAAGGGCAAGGCCTACTCACTTACCAGGAAACTAGACATTGAAAGGAGGATAGAAGGGCAAGGCCTACTCACTTACCAGGAAACTAAACATTGAGAGGAGGATAGAAGGGCAAGGCATACTCACTTACCAGGAAACTAAATATTGAGAGGAGGAGAGAAGGGCAAGGCCTACTCACTTACCAGGAAACTAAAAATTGAGAGGAAGGTAGAAGGGCAAGGCCTACTCACTTACCAGGAAACTAAACATTGAGAGGAGGATAGAAGGGCAAGGCCTACTCACTTACCAGGAAACTAAACATTGAAAGGAGGATAGAAGGGCAAGGCCTACTCACTTACCAGGAAACTAAACATTGAAAAGAGATAGAAGGGCAAGGCCTACTCACTTATCAGGAAACTAAACATTGAGAATAGGATGGAAGGGCAAGGCCTACTCACTTACCAGGAAACTAAACTTGAGAGGAGGATAGAAGGGCAAGGACTACTCACTTACCAGGAAACTAAACATTGAGAGGAGGATAGAAGGGCAAGGTCTACTCACTTACCAGGAAATTAAACATTGAGAGGAGAATAGAAGGGCAAGGCCTACTCACTTACCAGGAAACTAAACATTGAGAGGAGGATAGAAGGGCAAGGCCTACTCACTTAACAGTAAACTAAACATTGAGAGGAGGATGGAAGGGCAAGGCCTACTCACTTACTATGAAACTAAACATTGAGAGGAGGATAGAAGGGCAAGGCCTACTCACTTACCAGGAAACTAAAAATTGAGAGGAAGGATAGAAGGGCAAGGCCTACTCACTTACCAGGAAACTAAACATTGAGAGGAGGATAGAAGGGCAAGGTCTACTCACTTACCAGGAAATTAAACATTGAGAGGAGGATAGAAGGGCAAGGCCTACTCACTTACCAGGAAACTAAACATTGAGAGGAGGATAGAAGGGCAAGGTCTACTCACTTACCAGGAAACTAAACATTGAGAGGAGGATAAAAGGGCAAGGCCTACTCACTTACCAGGAAACTAAACATTATGAGGAGGATAGAAGGGCAAGGCCTACTCACTTACCAGGAAACTAAACATTGAGAGGAGAATAGAAGGGCAAGGCCTACTCACTTACCAGGAAACTAAACATTGAGAGGAGGATAGAAGGGCAAGGCCTACTCACTTACTAGGAAACTAAACATTGAGAGAAGGATAGAAGGGCAAGGCCTACTCACTTACCAGGAAACTAAACATTGAGAGGAGGATAGAAGGGCAAGGCCTACTCACTTACTAGGAAACTAAACATTGAGAGGAGGATAGAAGGGCAAGGTCTACTCACTTACCAGGAAACTAAACATTGAGAGGAGGATAAAAGGGCAAGGCCTACTCACTTACCAGGAAACTAAACATTGAGAGGAGGATAGAAGGGCAAGGTCTACTTACCAGGAAACTAAACATTGAGAGGAGGATAGAAGGGCAAGGTCTACTCACTTACCAGGAAACTAAACATTGAGAAGAGGATAAAAGGCAAGGCCTACTCACTTACCAGGAAACTAAACATTGAGAGGAGGATAGAAGGGCAAGGTCTACTCACATACCAGGAAACTAAACATTGAGAGGAGGATAAAAGGGCAAGGCCTACTCACTTATCAGGAAACTAAACATTGAGAGGAGGATAGAAGGGCAAGGTCTACTCACTTACCAGGAAAATAAACATTGAGAGGAGGATAAAAGGGCAAGGCCTACTCACTTACCAGGAAACTAAACATTGAGAGGAGGATAGAAGGGCAAGGTCTACTCACTTACCAGGAAACTAAACATTGAGAGGAGGATAAAAGGGCAAGGCCTACTCACTTACCAGGAAACTAAACATTGAGAGGAGGATAGAAGGGCAAGGCCTACTCACTTATCAGGAAACTAAACATTGAGAGGAGGATAGAAGGGCAAGGTCTACTCACTTACCAGGAAACTATTATTATTATTAGCACCGCGTCTTACTACACATTCGGGTTATACGCACTTACGCTAATGTGTCATGGTAGGATGATTGTGAGATGAAATAAAGGACATACAGTTTAACGTGGAATCCGAACCACGGTGGAGGCCTGGCATTCCTCACATTCACAAGATGTCTTGTCAGAGGTGAAGGAAGGGTTTGGTAATCAGATAATTCTTTGCCGGGACCGAGGATTGAACCCCGGCCGCCAGCATAGAAATCTGACACCTTACTCCTAGACCACCAGGTCACCTCCAGGAAACAAACCTTGAAAGGAGGATAGAAGGGCAAGGCCTACTCACTTACCAGGAAACTAAACATTGAGAGGAGGATAGAAGGGCAAGGCCTACTCACTTACCAGGAAACTAAACATTGAGAGGAGGATAAGAAGGGCAAGGCCTACTCACTTACCAGGAAACTAAACATTAGAGGAGGATAGAAGGGCAAGGCCTACTCACTTACAGGAAACTAAACATTGGAAAGAAGGATAGAGGGCAAGGCCTACTCACCAGGAAACTAAACATTGAGAGGAGGATAGAAGGGCAAGGCCTACTCACTTACTAGGAAACTAAACATTGAGAGAGGATAGAAGGGCAAGGCCTACTCACTACCAGGAAACTAAACATTGAGAGGAGGATAGAAGGGCAAGGCCTACTCACTTACTAGGAAACTAAACATTGAGAGGAGGATAGAAGGGCAAGGTCACTCACTTACCAGGAAACTAAACATTGAGAGGAGGATAGAAAGGGCAAGGCTTACTCACTTACCAGGAAACTAAACATTGAGAGAGGATAGAAGGGCAAGGCTACTCACTTACCAGGAAACTAAACATTGAGAGGAGGATAGAAGGGCAAGGCCTACTCACTTACCAGGAAACTAAACATTGAAGGAGGATAGAAGGCAAGGCCTACTCACTTACCAGGAAACTAAACATTGAGAGGAGGATAGAAGGCAAGGCTACTCACTTACCAGGAAACTAAACATTGAGAGAGGATAGAAGGGCAAGGCTACTCACTTACCAGGAAACTAAACATTGAAAGGAGGATAGAAGGGCAAGGTACTCACTTACCAGGAAACTAAACATTGAAGGAGGATAGAAGGGCAAGGCATACTCACTTACCAGGAAACTAAACATTGAAAGGAGGATAGAAGGCAAGGTCTACTCACTTACAGGAAACTAAACATTGAGAGGAGGATATAAGGGCAAGGCTACTCACTTACCAGGAAACTAAACATTGAGAGGAGGATAGAAGGGCAAGGTCTACTCACTTACAGGAAACTAAACATTGAGAGGAGGATAAAAGGGCAAGGCTATCACTTACCAGGAAACTAAACATTGAGAGAGGATGAAGGGCAAGGCATACTCACTTACCAGGAAACTAAACATTGAGAGGAGGATAGAAGGCAAGGCATACTCACTTACCAGGAAACTAAACATTGAGAGGAGGATAGAAGGCAAGGTCTACTCACTACCAGGAAACTAAACATTGAAAGGAGGATAGAAGGGCAAGGCATACTCACTTATCCAGGAAACTAAACATTGAGAGGAGGATAGAAGGCAAGGCCTACTCACTTACCAGGAAACTAAACATTGAAAGGAGGATAGAAGGGCAAGGCCTACTCACTTACCAGGAAACTAAACATTGAGAGGAGGATAGAAGGGCAAGGCCTACTCACTTACCAGGAAAATTAAACATTGAGGAGGATAGAAGGGCAAGGCCTACTCACTTACCAGGAAACCCCCCCCCCCCCCCCCCCCCCCCCCCCCCCCCCCCCCCCCCCCCCCCCCCCCCCCCCCCCTGAGAGGAGGATAGAAGGCCAAGGTCTACTCACTTACCAGGAAACTAAACATTGAGAGGAGGATAGAAGGGCAAGGTCTACTCACTTACCAGGAAACTAAACATTGAGAGGAGGATAAAGGGCAAGGCCTACTCACTTACCAGGAAACTAAACATTAGAGGAGGATAGAAGGGCAAGGCCTACTCACTTACCAGGAAACTAAACATTGGAGGAGGAAGAAGGGCAAGGCCTACTCACTTACCAGGAAACTAAACATTGAGAGGAGGATAGAAGGGCAAGGCCTACTCACTTACCAGAAACTAAACATTGAGAGGAGATAGAAGGGCAAGGCTCTCACTACCAGGAAACTAAACATTGAGAGGAGGATAGAAGGGCAAGGCCTACTCACTTACAGGAAACTAAACATTGAGAGGAGGATAGAAGGGCAAGGTCTACTCACTTACCAGGAAACTAAACATTGAGAGGAGGATAAAGGGCAAGGCCTACTCACTTACCAGGAAACTAAACATTGAAAAGGATAGAAGGGCAAGGTCTACTCACTTACAGGAAACTAAACATTGAGAGGAGGATAGAAGGGCAAGGTCTACTCACTTACAGGAAACTAAACATTGAGAGGAGATAGAAGGGCAAGGCCTACTCACTTATCAGAAACTAAAATTGAGAGGAGATAGAAGGGCAAGGCCTACTCACTTTCCAGGAAACTAAACATTGAAGGAGGATAGAAGGCAAGGCCTACTCACTTATCAGGAAACTAAACATTGAAAGAGGATGAAGGAAGCTATCACTTACAGGAAACTAACATGAGGTAGGTGAGGCAAGGCACTCACTTACCAGGAAACTAAACATTGAAAGGAGGATAGAAGGGCAAGGTCTACTCACTTACCAGGAAACTAAACATTGAGAGGAGGATAGAAGGGCAAGGCCTACTCACTTACCAGGAAACTAAACATTGAAAGGAGGATAGAAGGGCAGGTCTACTCACTTATCAGGAAACTAAACATTGAGAGGAGGATAAAGGGCAAGGTCTACTTACCAGGAAACTAAACATTGAGAGAGGATGAAGGCAAGGCTACTCACTTACCAGGAAACTAAACATTGAGAGGAGGATAGAAGGGCAAGGCTACTCACTTACCAGGAAACTAAACATTGAGAGGAGGATAGAAGGCAAGGTCTACTCACTTACCAGGAAACTAAACATTGAAAGGAGGATAGAAGGGCAAGGCTACTCACTTACCAGGAAACTAAACAATGAGAGGAGGATAGAAGGGCAAGGCTATCACTTACCAGGAAACTAAACATTGGAGGAGGATAAAGGGCAAGGCTACTCACTTACCAGGAAACTAAACATTGAGAGGAGGATAGAAGGGCAAGGCCTACTCACTTACCAGGAAACTAAACATTGAAGAGGATGAAGGGCAAGGCCTACTCACTTACCAGGAAACTAAACATTGAGAGGAGGATAGAAGGGCAAGGCATACTCACTTACCAGGAAACTAAACATTGAGAGGAGGATAGAAGGGCAAGGCCTACTCACTTACCAGGAAACTAAACATTGAGAGGAGGTAGAAGGGCAAGGCTACTCACTTACCAGGAAACTAAACATTGAGAGGAGGAGAAGGGCAAGGCCTACTCACTTACCAGGAAACTAAACATTGAAGGAGGATAGAAGGCAAGGCCTACTCACTTACAGGAAACTAAACATTGAAAGAGGATAGAAGGGCAAGGCCTACTCACTTATCAGGAAACTAAACATTGAGAGTAGGATAGAAGGGCAAAGGCCTACTCACTTACCAGGAAACTAAACATTGAGAGGAGGATAGAAGGGCAAGGCCTACTCACTTACCAGGAAACTAAACATTGAGAGGAGGATAGAAGGCCAAGGTCTACTCACTTACCAGGAAACTAAACATTGAAAGGAGGATAGAAGGGCAAGGCCTACTCACTTACCACGAAACTGCAGGCCTCACAGTTCACAACTAAAACACATTAAAACACATAGGCTGATCCTGTCATTTTCGGGGTACATCAGTCCACTTCTTCCCCAGAAGAGAGTAAAACACATAATGGACTATGGCAGTATGGCTGTAGGTTGATCATGGTAACTTAGGTACTGTTGTTGTCTGTTCAAACTTGTGTCTTTATTCTTGTTAGATGGATAGAATGTTGTATTTATATTATATTTATATGTATGATGATTAAATTAGCTCAACTGTTATTATTGTTTGCGTAGAAAGTACTGACTGGTGTGAGTAAGCCTGCTTGGATGAAAGGAGAGAAGGTTATGGGGGAACTCCCACCAAATATCTAAAATACTTGTACTACTAACCTCCTTAAATCTGATAGTAGTTATTATTTAATAGATTTGTAAATTTTTCTCCTATTAAAATAAAGGTTGTTTTGTTACAACAAAAGTTATTTTGTTTTTGTAAATCCAACTCTTAAAAAGATATAAAATATTGAACTTCAACGTTTTAAAATAATTTTTTATGATTTTTCTTCCATGATTACGCCCAAAATACCTTTTCAAAAATTTTATGTCTCTGTTTTCAAAAAAGATTGTCTCACTGGCTATTTCCTGAATAATTTAGATTTTTTTTAAAAAAATATTAAAAATATGCATTTTAATTAATAATTTGAACAAGGGTCGTATTTTAAAAAACTAGATTTATTAATTAGAAATAAACTTTAAAAAATATGTAAACAATTATTATTTCCCCCCCTGCATAATTTAATACCTTTTCACCTGAACAGTTTTTCTGAACCAGCACATCAAGTGTTGTATTTTTTAAAAGAGAATATCATTATTTTAAAATTTGAGTCTACCGGCCGGTACTGTGTGTGTCTCTTGAAGCCATTTCCTCCACCGCTCAATGACCTGCTAGCTCCCCTCACAGTACCATGAGGGTTTGTTGCAACTGACGTCCCAAACTGGTTTTCAAATAGACATTCTTCAGTGAGAATAGTTTTAATGTTTTTGTTCGTTTTTTTACTATAAAAATGCAATACATTTTAAGTAATATTATTTTATTTATTTAGTCCATGTGTGAATTTTTTTTTTGTGTTGATATATTTTTGATAGTTTCAAACAAATTTATCAAGTTTCACTAAGTAAACTAGATTGAGACTTCTCTGCTATGGGTCCGAGGTTCAATCCTTCACCTCTGAACAATACGTGTATTAATCACAACTTGTGAATGTGGGTAGTGCCAGGCCTCCACAGTGATTCGGATCCCACGTTAAACTGTAGGTCCTCCATTTGATTTCACAATCACCCTACCATTACACATTAGCGTAAGTAGGTATAACCAAACGGGTGCTAATAAATAATAAAAAATAATAATAATAAAAAATAAATAATTAAAACAGTGCCCATGGGGAACAAAAAACCACCACCCTATAAAGTACAAAACGCCAAACAAATAAATGAAATAGCTAATTTCCCCGGTAAGTGTTAGAATTTAAATTGTATCAATATCGAATATGAAACAGGTATTTAGATTAGCTAACAATTAATACATCTTCACTCCTAATAGTTTAATAATAGTAATAATAAACACATATTTTCTCATTTATAACTGTTCATTAGAAATATTAATAGTTTATTTAATGCAACTTAGGAAACTAAAAACTATTAAGTTCGTAAGAAAATGTTTTCATAAATCACAACACTAATAAATATTTTAAAAAGATTTTTTATCAAACAATATTCAATATATCTGAATCTTGGGGCGCGAGGTAATTTCGGGATCATGTTTTTTTTCCCCGGGCTGTAATTCTGGGTTCAAATTCAGCCCGGGCCGGGGTGTTTTCCCCAAGTTTTACCACGTTTCCCTTCCGCAAATGCTATCTTACTTTAATTTAAATTTTCCCTTTTTGCTTTTCCCGTTTTATAATTAAAATTGTATAAAAAAGGGTGTGCAGGGGGTTAATGACAATTTGGGTTTGGTGTTAAAGTCTTAATTTTTTATTTAATTTTTATTGGTGGGAAGGAAGGGGGCCAATACTATTTTATTTATTTTTTGTATTTCGTGCGCTTTTGAAGAAAGATTAAAAAACACACGAGAATTTCTTGGGGGAACAAAAGGGCCGATTTTTTCCAAAAAAGGGTTTTTATAAACTTTACATTTTTATTTTCTACCACAAAACAGGGGGACCAAGGTTTTTTCCCCCCAAAAAAGTTATCCTGAATTTTACCCGAAAGAAATCCTTTACCCCCCCCATTTTAAACCCCTACATGGGTTTGAGGGAGATTCCCGGACCGTGAAGTGCCCAAACGTAGCATAAAGTCGCAACAAAACAAAACCAAATATTGTTCGAAATGGAACAAAAATCCAACTAAAATCATGTAGGCTGCCATAGCACGAAACAAATGAATTTCCTTTAGTTCCCTACTGGCAACGAAGAATGGGGGTTAAATTTTTCCCCGGCATTCTCTTTTTTTTTTTAAATTTTATTCTTTTTTTTCTTATGCAAGTAAGGTCATTTCCCCTTATTCACCTTCATCCCCCTCCCATTTAAAGGGAAAATTTGTATAGTTCAACGATTAGTAAAGGGAAGACTAAAAACAAAGGAAAAAAAAAAGCGAGCAGGACCTTATCTAGGGGGCGTGCCTTTAGGGGCCGGGAAAACCTTACAAAATCCCCAAAAAGTATTTTTTGACTTTTATCATTTTTTTTTAATCTGCAAAATTTTTTTCTCTAAAAAATTTACACGAATCAAAAATTGGGACTTTTAGGAAAATCACCACTCCTCTTTTGATTAGAAAAATTCAAATATAAACCAAAAAAATTTGAAAATTTTTTATTTCAAAAAATTTTAAATATTTTTTCCTATAAACTCATTAGGAAATAAAAATATTTTTTTTTTATTTAAAAAAGTAAGCTAAAGTTTGGGCCAATGAAAGGGGGGTTAAATTGTAAGAAATTTTTTAAAAAAGGGGGTTTTACCTAATCAGAATTTTTTTAAAATTTTTTTTGATTAGTTTAACATTTATGACAAATTCCCTTTTTTAATTTATTTTTTTTTAAATTGTGTGCATTTTAGTTTTAAATACAATTTTGTTTTTTACAAACAAATATTTTTATTTTTACATACTTTTTTTTATTTGAAAATGGTGCATTTTTAAAAATTTTTTTTAAACAATTTATTTAAACAAATTTTTTTTTTTTTCCACTACATGAACTCTTTTTTAACGCTCAATTTATTTATTGACCAAATATACATGCTTTTGTGAAAATTTAATTGTGTTTTCTGGGGAGGGGTTAAGAAAACTTAATTAAAAAGGTTTGGGTAAATCATTTACATGTTAATTTACTACAGGGTGACCATTTTTGTACTTAAAAAAAAACTTTAAATTGGAGTTCAAACCCCCTGTTGCATTTAAATTCCCCCTTGCACAATCCAATAACTATGGCAATCAAAATTTAAATTTCCGCTCAATTTCACTCATAAATTTAAATTTTTTAAAAATTTTTTTTATTTTCGTTGAGTCCCCTATTTTTTTCCCCAAATTTCAATTTTCTCCAGAGTTAAAACGTCTTTTTTTTTTTTGACCCCTCCTCCAAGTCCCGGATGGCCCTTTGCATACAATAATAAGTCTAGTATAATTTGCTTTTTTTAAATTGGGAAATTCGGGGGTATTTTAATGTGTGAGCTTTTTTCCCTTTTAAATAAAAATTAAAAACCGGTTTTAAAAATATCTTATGCACTTGACACATCTTTAAGTTTTTTTATTTTAAGAATCACATAATTATTTTTTTATTAAACTATTTTGATCTTGGGGGAGCCCAAACCCCCTTTTTTCCCCCTATTGGTGTGCCACAATATATAATATTAATACTATAGGATAATATAAAATATATATAAATATATATTATAAAAAATATATATATATACCCGTGTTGTGTGTTATAATTATTTTCCAACACACACACACACGAGTATATAATATAAAGGGAAGAAAAAACAGAAAAATTCGCACTATTTTTTTTTCGGGGGTATAGTTTTCAATTGAGGAAACACTAAAATATTCTATTTTAAAAGGGCTGCCATTTATAAATATCAAACTCCCCTTATATCTTATAAAATAACGTTTTTTTTTTTGCTTAAAACATTTTTGACATATTTTTTTTTGTAAAAATTTAATGGAAAACTATCACTTTAAAAACATTTTCACATAAATAAAAAGTATAGTACACACAATCTTACTACTTTCCTTTTAGTAACAACCAAGAGTTGGTTTCTTCCATTGAAATTTTACAATAGGAAACCAATTTCATAATTTGTCGTCACAACCCAAAGGGAAGTCTGTGCGGGCAATGTACCATTATTTATTTTTTCAAACCTCAAAACACTTTAAGAAAGTTTTGATCCTGCTAATTTTAAAGTATAGGGTTGAAAGTAAAGACAACCCTACTTTGATGATTTTTTTAAATCTTTATTTTAATTGATAAAGCCAAAAGACCGAACTTGATTGAGTATTCTTTTAATTTGGACACCCTTCGCTTATAAATTTGGCAGGGGGAAAAATCAAAAACCCAAACATGTTTGGTCCTTGTATTTTTGGCGTGTGTGTTCAAATATCATACAACACAATACCTAAAATTTGTTATTTTTAATTGTTTAACTTTTTAGAAATTCAAACCGTAAATTCTAAATTAATAGTTTTTTACTCGGGCTTGACAAACCCCCGGGCTATTTAAAAAATAATTGGGGCATATTAGGTTTTTTTTTGGGTTTTTGTGGTGTGTTTAAAGGTTTTATGTATGTTTCTGATTAAACCAATCATTCTAACATATTAATTAGTGCCTGACTGTTTTTTAAAAAAAAAAAATAACGTCCACGCAGGGTGTCCCAAATACAAGGGTAATTTTTTTTTTTTTTGCAAAGTGAATACGCATACCCTCTATTTTTTTGCTTTTTCACCTCAGTAACTTCAATAAAAATAATTGCAAAAAGATAAGAAAACCCTGCCGTTTTATTTCAAATTTAAACCTAGGGGGAATCATGGAAATTGTAAAATATAGCTTTTTGGTACATAAACACCATTTAAATAAAAGCAATATTTTTAACAATTACAGTAAAAGAAACATTACGAACAATTTTCTTTTCAATTTTGCTTTTTTTTTAAGTCAGGATAATCTTCCGTGTTTTTCCTTGTACGCAAACAAAACAAAAAATTTGTTTTTGTTCCCCTCAACCGTTATTAATCCATGAAAGTCCTGCATTATTTTTAAAACCGCCTTCAGCTGTATCGTTCACTCTATAAGTTTGAATCGTCTTTTTGCGTCTGAAAAGGCTTACTCTCCCATGAGAGGGACTCCGTTGAAAAAACATCATCAATTTTGATCTAGAAAACAATGAATGGTTTTTTGACTGATAGAAATCATCGATGCTTTTTTTTTTAAAAAAAAAAAAGGTAACAATTGCGTTATAAATAAATAACTAAATAAACAATTACAAAATCAATGTTCAAACTCACCAACAAAAACCCCACAAAGTTCTTCCTTAAATGGAATTATTTTTCTCAGGGGTCAAAATTTTCTCTAGTAAATTTGCCACCATTTTTAATTTTGTTTCTTCGTCCACATCATCACAAAAATGTTAAACGCTATTTTATCTCCAAAATACCATAAATGCGAAAATTTCTGTAAAGCACTTTCGGATATTTTCTTTCACATTTTCGTAAGCTTTTAAAGATTTCAAAAAGACAAATCTTTTCGGGTGCTTTAAAAAGCCAAATGCATTTAAGCCATTGTTTAACTAGATTTTTACATAAACAACAACTCTAAAAAAGTGCTTTCTTATCCTTGGGGTTTTTTTTTCAGCTGAGAACTAAATAACAAAAGTTTAGGGGGAAATTCTCGGCCATCCCTCTACTTTGGGGCAGGCACCCAGGTCCGATTTTAATTTTTTTTTTTCTGCATTCCCCTAAAAATACCAAAAAATTCGATCAACTCCGATAGTCCCCCTTTAACCATAACATTTTTTTAATTCATCTCGGGAAAAGTCCACTCTTCTCATACACTATATTTTTTGGGGCGATATTTTTTCCAATTCTCTTTTTAGCTTTTTTTAAAAAGGGAATATCTGGGCTTATTGTCACTTTTTTAATTTTCACTTCGAACACGGGCCTTTTAAAACCAAATTTTTTTACATGATGGCGACAAGCGAAAAAAAAAATTTTTCCCCATCAAAAATTTTTGCTCAAGGAGCTCAAGCACCATTAAAACGACCTGTATTCGAAGCCGTAGTATCACAACAAGAAATTTTGGGCCTTTTTCGAGATTCCAATCTAAACGCCTTTTAAATAGCCCGCGCCTTTCTTTTTCCCAGAATTTCCATCTCGGCACAGCAAGATTGTCTTTTATCCAAATAAATAACATAGGGAAAACGTCTCTTTTCGATTTTTGACACCAAAACAGGCAACATTTTTCCATCTCAATGAAGGTCCACACCGGACCCCCGTTTTTGAAAATCAATTTTTATGTTTTCCCCATGTTCCTTTCCCTTTTTCTGTTCGAATTCTTTGAATTGAAGACTTACTTTTCGGGAAATCGTAAGTTTAAAACCAAGTGCACAAAGTACTTCAAAAATAAACACAGAATCCGCATGCAAAAATGACCCTGTCTAATCACAACTAACTTTTTTGGGGTAATAAAGCTTTCCTCAATACAATTACTTGTCCCCGGTTTTACTTTCGATCAGGTTTTGGGGAAAACTTTTGAACCATATTTTCACTAGAATTTTAAGAGGGAAACTTCTTTTCAATGGTTCTATGATCTGAGGAGTTTAATGGAAATATATTTTATTCGCCGATTTTCCCTTTTAGACAGTTCAAAGTCGCGCCCTTTTTTCTTTTTTGGCCATTTTTTTTTCCCCTCCCCTAAGGACCGGGTCCCCGGCTCTCTTTGGCGCTGCAAAACACCTATTTCCCTATTTTTTTATTAATTGAAGTGCACAGCTGTGCAATTTTTGAACAAATTTTCTAATTAAATTTCAAATTCTTGTTGTCCCCCGCTTGAATATGTTTTTAAATTTTTTTGCATTTTTTTGTAAATCCTCCCCAAAATTTTAATATTAACAAGCCCCTCACAAAATTTGGCAACAATTTTGGGAGGTATCTACATTTTCCCAAAATATAATCATTCGCAATAGCGAATTTGCACTTTCAAACACTTAAATTTACCTTTTTTCGAATATTTTAAAAAAAAACTGCGAGAACTTTCCCTTAGAACAATTTTTTTAACCGTTATTTAGTCTTATATTACCTATTAAAAATATCACTTTTTTTTGAACCACCAATTCCCCTGCCCCTGTCGTTCACTGATTAAAACTAACAAACATTTACTAATTAAACAATTGGGAAATTTTAAGCACATTGACACGTAACTGCGCTGTCCTGAGTAAAACTGGGACTGACACGTTTCACGGGTTGTCAATCTCACGTCGAAACATTCCAAAACCCCTTTCCCTTAAACCCTTTTTTCTTTTTTTCTTTACCATTTGCACTGTTTTGGGTCTCCGCTACAGAAACGTGTCTCAGCGTTCCCCTCAATACACATTAATGACTGACACGTTTAGATGCAAGTCGGCATGGGTTGCCATGGTTCAAATTACATGAAACTTTTTTTACAATTGTTTTTCAAAAAGGAAAAAAATAAGAGGGGAGCGAAAAAAAAAATTAATTCCATTTTTTGGGACACCCTAGTCCACGCCTAGCAATAATATTTTTTTATAAATTTTTTTTAGGAATTAAAACAAATACATTATTTTAAAAAAATTTAAAATAAAATTTCATGCAATCATTTATAAAATTTGGTTCTTACAAAAGAAAGTTTTTTAAAATTTAAATTGTATTTTTATTTTTTAAAATATTCAATAACATTAGTTTTTATCGTCCTATGTTTGTATGTTTAATTCCATTTCCAATCTTCTACATTTTTTTTTAAATAATTAATCATATTTTAAATATTAAAAGGGAAAAAAGATAACAAATTAAAAAATTAACAATTGCTTTGTATTTAAATTAAAAGTTTTTTTTTTTTTTAAGGGCATTTTTTAATTTAAAACCCACGGGTTTTTTTTTGGGGGGGTGGGTAGAATGTAACAAACCCCCTTAGCTAACTCTACTTGCTTTAATTAATACAATTGAACAGAGACTTGCATCCAATTTTTTACCTTTACATTTCTTCTTTATTGTTAACTTAATTGTTACGGACTTGATATGAAAATTTTTTTAATTTTATTTTAAGACCCCTTTTTCAAATTTCACTTTTACATACTTCTTTTTAAACTTTAAACAAAAGAAACCCCAAAAACAACATTATCAAATTTAAGGAAAACATATTGTTAATTTCATTTCAAATTTGTTAATCCCCTAACTTCAAATACTTAATTTAAGAATTTTAAAGAAGGGGGACTTTACAAAGATTTTTGTTTATTTAAAAAATAAAAAAAGGTTTTTGTTTGGCATTGGGTTTTTATTTATAGTTCTTTCCTTTAAAGCTAAAAAGACGACTTTGTAAATACAGTTTGGGAAATTTAAAAACCCCATGGAATAAATAACTTTTTCACAATTGGGTTTTTTATAGTAATTTTAAAATTTTACTTAGTATAATTTATATTTTAATGGGGTTAAGGTTTTATAACATAATTTTTATCGTAAGAAAAGAAATGACTGCACAAAAGTTAGTAAAACTACATTTTATTTATTTTATAAGTCAAGTAATGTATTTTTCATCTTAACTTTCTATATATAATAAATAGGCCACCTTTAAAAAAATAAAATAAAATGCCACAAAATTTGACCACCTTTTTTTATGTATTTATTTGTATTTTTTAAACCTGTTCTTCCACAAGAATTAATAACCTGCCAAACCATTGGGGGGGGGTTTTTTTTACCTTTTTAGTTACACATTTCTTTTTTTTATATCCGGTCAAAGAATGTTTTTTGCTTCCAAAAACAATCGTTCTTAATTTTAAATTTTATAAAAAATCCTTTATATAATGTTTAGTAAAAAAAATTGTTTTTATCCAAAGTATTTTTTAATTTTTGGCTATTTTGAATTATTATTTAAAACAATTTAAAAGATATACCTGCATTTTAATTTATTGGACCTTTTATTTTTTAAAAAATTAACTTTCAATTTAAAATTTTTTATGTATTAATTAATGCATAATATCGAGGTTTTAGGGCCCACACCTTAATTAAAAATACAAACTAATATACTATTATTATAAATAATAATATACAATTTATCATGTTACACACTGAAAGAATTTGAATAAAACACTACGCTAGTTTTAATTTTTTTAGGTAAACCCAAACCACCTTCCAAACAAGTCAGAAAAAAAAAAAAAACCTACTCTCTCTTCTTTGTCTAGGAAAAATTTTAAATTAAAAAATTTTATAAAATCCAGTCAGTCAACCCACTGGGGATAAATTCTGCTGTACCAAAAAAGAGTTTTAAAAGGGGGGGGAAAAGGAATGTTGTTCTCTACAAGCACGAAGCGAGCGGATTTTAAGAAAATAGAAGGGGGGGGTTCCCCTATCTAAGGTTAAACCAGGGGGTGTGTTGGATATAAAAAAATATGGTGAGAAAGCCCCACCTACCAAGCTGAGAAGCATTTTCAAAATTTGGAGAAAACTCTAGCACACACACAGCAAAATAGAATTAATTTTTTGGGGATGAAATATACTGTTTGTCAGGGTCTTTTGGTTGTTATCAAAAAAGTGACCATACATTTGTTGCAGTCATTTGGTTGGTATCAAAAGGACCATTTTTCTTGTCGGCATTGTGGTTTTTTATCAAAAGGACCATTAAATTTGTTTCAGGGGCATTATGTTTGGGATCAAAAAGTGACCAACATTCTTTTTCAAGGTCATTGTTTGGTATCAAAACAATGACCATCATTCGTTGTCATCTTGTGGGGGGTATCAAACAGTGACCATACTTTGTTTTTCAGGGTTTTCATTGTTGGTTTGTATCAAAGTGACCATTCATTCGTTGTCAGGGGCATTGTTTTTTGGGACAAAACAGTGACATTCATTTCGTTTTTCAGGGCATTGTG
>JBCFYV010001263.1:0-56672 GCA_039000515.1 Timema cristinae | reverse complement strand
AAGTGTTACCTTAATCTTCCTTCTGGATTTCAGATTTTTACATCAATGAGGATAATTAGTTTCTATTAATTTTGGAAATCTTAGCCCCTTCCCATTCTCTCCCATTTGTCCAACTAGCACTTGGAAATTTTTAATTTTAAGAAATATTTGGTTATCCGGAGTTGTCCTTCGACCTTTCTGCCAAATTTAGATTATTTACCCCACTTAAAATTAATTTTTCGTTTTTACCTACTTTCCTCCCCCCTGCCCTAATTCCTAGAGTCCCATTTAAAAATTCATGATTTTTTTAGATCATTTTCTATATTTGAATTGGTCCCTATACCTGTTTAACGAATTTCAGTTCTTTATCATACATAGATGTAATTGATTGTATTAGTTTTGGAAATTTTGAGCTCTAAAACATTTCTTAAAACTCCCACTTAGATATTCCAAATTTTAAACTGTATCTGGTTATCTTAAGGGGTCCTTATACCACCTTGCCCAATTTAAATTTTCTTTCACACCTAAAAGTTTTTTCTTTCTTTTTATACCCCCCCCCCCCCCCCCCCCCTGCGGGACGGGGTTTAAATAGTCCCGCAGTAACCCCTGCTTGTCGTAAGAAGCGACTAAAAGGGGAGGTTTCTGTGCAGGACGTACCTCGTGTGGGACAAACCTATCCTATATCTTTCCTTTCACATCATTTTCTTCTTCCTTCACTTTCCCCCTTTTTTTCACTCATCCCCCTTCGCTTTATCTACCCTTACCTTTTTCTTCCTTTCCCCCACCGTTCATCCTGCACAGAGGCCTTTGGCCTTTCCGTTGACGACCTTGGCAACTAACCCGGCTCTTCTCTGTTTATTATTGGATACCACTGCCTTGAGCTCCCGAATGAAAGTGCGCTGGTTGTAATATCTTGGTAGAAGGGCCTTAGGGATGACAACCGGGTACCCTACCTTGAGAAAAGACCGGTTGCGTTCATGAGGGTCCCGGACGTAAAATTAGCACTTTCCTGCATATACTTGCTGCGGTGACCTCTCTTCCGGCGATGCTCCATATGAAGGTTGTCATGTCTAGCGTCTTATGGAGCCTCTCGTCGGAAGAGTTAACAGGGCCCTATGTGGTAGAACCAACTGGGATCACCTGGGTCTACGATCCGAGTACTTTTGCAGGTTGTCCTCCCACTCATGATTGAGTCTCTTGTCACAGCTGAACACCTTACTGTCCGCTGGCACCGTACTGCCAAATTCTGCTGGCATCTTACTGCCCGGCCCCTCACAGGGCCGTATTAATGATAAGAGGCGGAAACGAGTAAGGCCGTCCAGCCCTGTTTTGATGAAAAGCCAGGAAGTGGTGAGGCCCCAGCCCCGCTTCCTGGTGATGTCTCGAGTGGATGAAAGTGAAGATCTGAAACGTGTCAGCCCATTTATCCTCGAAAGAGTGATAAATGGAACAGCAAAATCTGACGTTTTAATAAGGAAAACTGCGCGATGGCACCATTATGATTCAGACTATGACCGATACTCAATCCTCAAATATTATGGCGATCTCCGAAATACCGTTGAGTAATACGGTAAATATACAGGTGAAGGTGGAGCCCCACAGGTTCCTCAATGTTTGCAAGGGAGTGGTCACTTGTTATGACCTCGACTGCGTAAGCATTGAGGAGATCTGTGAGGAACTTTCCCCCCAGAATGTCACCGAAGTGTACCGTATTGTCACAAAAAAGAATGGACAAGAAAAGAAGACGGATACGTATATCCTCACATTTGCGACTCCTACCCTTCCGAAGGAGGTCCGAGCAGGCTTCCACGTGCTCAGGGTCCGGCCGTATGTCCCTAACCCTCGGCGCTGTTTTCAGTGCCAGGAATTTGGGCATACGAAGCTGCGATGCCGTGGTAAGCCAACCTGTGCGATTGTGGACAGGAGGCTCACGAAACACCATGCGAGTCTCCTAAATACTGCGTCAACTGCAAGGGTCCGCATTCCGCCTGGTCTCGGGCCTGTCCAAAATGGAAGGTAGAGAAGAAAGTCCTGGAGATACAATCTGAAAAGAAGATCTCATATGCCCAGGCACGCAAGAATACGTATCAAGTCAAGCTCCGGTATTTCAAACTTCATATAGCCGGATTGTCAGTCAAATATAAACTGTCCCAACTGCCATTGCGCAGTTAATATTGCTAAGGAGCCAACGCGACCAGTGCCATTGGTCTCTTCTCGAGACATTTATGTTGATTCCGCGCCAACTTTGTGGCGCCTAAATTTTTAAAGGAGGCCAAACCGCCACAACGATCGTCTCCCCCACCTATACCACCGAGGAGACCTCCTCGAGGAACCCCCCCGAGCCCACCTCTGGGAAACACCCCCGAGCCCGCCTCGGGAAACCCCCCGGGCCCGCCTCGGGGCATTAAAACAATGGCGGCCGTTGTTGAGCCTCAAACACCCACCTCTGGGCTTCCGGAGGTGGGGACGAGTTGCGGAACAGGTGAGGCTGCTAAGGCGAGTCCCACTGGTGTCTTGAAGAAGGACCAGCGAGAGACCGCCGAAAAATTTTTTATTAAAAAAGCGTCGAAGGCCTTAAAGCCTTCGAACAAGGATCCGAGTACCCAGTCTCTCCAAAATAAGCCGAAGCCTCTCCTGAAGCGAGAGGTACAGGAGAGACTGGGAAAGGCAAGAGGGCCTAAAAAGGGCCTCAACAAATTTTTATTCTTAAAGGATAGTGAAATGGATTGCGAGGATAACTAAATTTCATACTAATAACTTATGTCGCTACTAATGGAATTGTAGGGGTTTCTATGCTCGTGCAGAGGAAATCAAACTAATAATTTCTTCCCTGCATCCTTCCATCTTGTGTTGCAGGCCCAACTGACAACCCGATGCTTCGTGGGTACGATGTGTATCGTACCGACAAGCCTTTCTTTGATCGGGCTAGCGGAGGTGTGGCTATATTCGCACGAAGTACTATATATCATAAGAATATTAATATTGTTTCTGATCTCCAAGTGATCGCTGTCAGAGTCTCCCTCCCTTTGGAGTAACTATGCTGCATTTACCTCCCACCGGTGAGCGTGTTTCCAAGAGGACACTAGAGGCCCTCTTTATACAACTTCCCGCCCCCTATATCATCTTGGGGGACTTTAACGCGCATAACCTGGTGTGGGGGTCTAATTTTACAGACGCCCGCGGGAGGATGGTAGAGGATATTCTTGTCTTGGGAAACCTGGTGTTAATGAACACTGGGACCCAGACACACTTCTCCACTTTAATGGTGTATCCTCTGCCATCGACCTAGCTTATGTAGCCCCGGGATTGCTGCTCACTTCCTTTGGGAGGTTCACTCGGACCTATGTGGCAGCGATCACTTTCCAATTGTGCTTTCACAAATTCAAGATCCTCCCAGTACAGCACGGTTACCCCAATGGGTTCTTAAACGTGCTAACTGGGATAAATTCCGCGAGCTCGCGTATTCTACAACCCCATTCTCCCGACGTAGATGTTAAGGCTGGGCAATTTACTTCGACGGTCATAGGGCGTCGAGAGCATCCATCCCTAAATCCTCGCCAAACCCGCCCACCGTCCTGTTCCCTGGTGGAACGAGGAGTGCCGGCTAGCTATTTCTAACCGTCGAAGAGCCCTGCGTATCTTTAATCGACGTCCTACTTCGGAGAATCTGGAGTCATTCGGATTCTACGTGCTAGAGCTCGCCGTATTATTCGAGAAAGCAGAAGAGAGTCTTGGAGACAGTTTATTTCTACCCTTACTATTTCCACTCCCACAACCAAGGTTTGGGATCACATTCGTAAAGTACGTAGTAGCAAAAATACCATTTATAATATACCCGCACTCATGTCTAACGGTTCACTTGTCTCCTCCCCTATGGAGGTCGCCAATGTATTGGGCTCGATGTTCGCCGCTATTTCTAGCACTGCGAGCTACTCTAACGAGTTCGTGGTGCATAAGCGCAGCATCGAGCGCCTTACTATTGATTTTGGCCAAAGTCGGGGGTGGATTATAACTCCCCCTTTACTAAAGAGGAACTTACCTATGCCCTGTCCCAGGAGGGCAATACAACTTCTGGCCCTGATGATATCCATTACGAAATGTTGCGCCAACTGTCCCTGCTGGACGGGCGTTCCTCTTAGACCTCTACAATTGTGTTTGGGAATCTCGTCAATTCCCAACACTGTGGAGGCAAGCAACCGTTATCCCAATATATAAAAGTGGCAAGGATAAATTAGAGCCAACTAGTTATAGACCGATAGCCTTAACTAGTTGTGTATGCAAAATATTAGAGAAAATGATCAATAAAAGATTTATATGGTATCTAGAATCCCGCAATCTACTATCCAATATGCAATGTGGCTTTCGCCGTAACCGATCCACGGTGGATCACCTTGTTCGCCTTGAGACAGCAGCTCGTGACACCTTTTCTCTTCATTAAACAGACACCACCTGGCGGTACGGCATTTTGAAAAACTTTTTAATTGGGGGTTTCGAGGAAACCTTCCTTCTTTTATATCTAATTTTATTCGGATAGACACTTTCGGGTAAGGTTAAATAACACCTTATCCGAGGATTTTATTCAAGAAAATGGGGTGCCTCAGGGTAGTATTCTGAGCTGTACGTTGTTCGCTATCGCGATAAATAGTATTGTGGACAACGTGCGCTCACCTGTTCGTTCATGCCTCTTTGTGGATGACTACGCAATTTATTGCAGTTCATCAAGTCTCCACATGGCTGAACGACAGATACAATTGAGTGTTAACAATCTTTGGTCGTGGGCATCGCGTAATGGCTTTCGCTTCTCTGCAGCCAAAACGACGGTCGTCCACTTCCATAGATTACGCGGAATACAGCCAGCCCCCAATATTTTAATGAACCACGCCGTTTTCCAGTCTCAGAAACCATTAAGTTTCTGGGTCTTTTATTTGATTTTAAATTAACTTGGATCCCCCACATCAAAGACTTGAAGCGAGGTCTATAAAAGCACTAAACCTGCTCAAAGTGGTTAGCGGTCTGTCCTGGGGTGCGGATAGGGAAACTTGATGCGCCTCTATAGAGCCTTGGTGAGATCAAAACTTGATTACGGCAGTTTTGTTTATGGTTCCGCTAGACCCTCGGCGTTAAAGATGCTCATAGCGTCCACCATGCTGGCATTCGACTGGCTACTGGGCTTTTCGTACCAGTCCAGTCGTCAGCATCTGTGCCGACGCCGGTGAGCCCCCTCTTTCTTACCGGCGGTCTTACCTCCTGGCATCTTACGTGTCCAAACTGCACTGCATGCCAGAGCATGTTGCCTACCGCCCTGTTTTTCATCCCCCTAACCGTGTATTGTATGAAACCAAATGGCGTAGTACAAGGCCGGTTGGGATCCGGATGCTATCGGTTTTCGACACGTGTGGGATAGTCTGCCAAAGGCTATCCCCATATCACCAGGTCGAGTTTCTCCCTGGAAAATACGCCCTCTGAAATCCATTTTGATCTTGCAAGTTCCCTAAAGCGACCACCCCAAACTTTGTATATGAGAGGACCTTTAATGAGCTCCTCTCCACTCGCTTTCTCGGATTTGAGCGAATCTACACTGATGGCTCTAAATCTGGAGCCTCCGTGGGATGTGCTTTTGTTGTGGAAGGATCCAATTTTAAATTTGGTTTACCTAAAGAAACCAGTGTTTTTACGGCTGAATTGTATGCCATTTTTAAATCTTTGTGTTTTATATATCGAAATAGTCACCGTTCTGTTCTCATCTGCACGGATTCCATGAGTGCTCTGTTGGCATTGTCCACGCTTTATTCCTGGAATCCCCTCGTGCAGATGATACATGAACAAATTTTTAAAATATATTCATTAAGCACCCGGCTCGCCTTTTGCTGGATTCCTGGTCACGCTGGTCTTCCAGGGAATGAACTGGCGGACCAGGCAGCCAAGGAGGCGGCACGCCTGCCTCCGGAGGCGAGTCTGGGTGTCATGTTTTTAGATCTAAAGGGTTATGTTCGGCGTGGAGTGTTACGCACCTGGCACGAGCAGTGGGTCTTGACCCCTGTCAGAACAAGCTGCGGTCCATCAGGGACGGTGTGTCGCGATGGCCCTCTTCTATAAGAAAGTCTAGGAGAGAGGAGGTCATCGTGACGAGACTCCGCGTCGGACATACATTTCTAACCCACGGATTTTTACTCAGAGGGGATCCACCTCCAGTGTGTGAATTTTGCGATGCTCCCCTTAGTGTGCACCAAATTTTGGTGGAGTGTCGCAGATATGCCCCTATTCGCCTGGCCCTTAAATTTTAAAGGTGACCTTCGTTTTTTATTACGCGACAGCGCTGAAGGAGTTATTTGTTTACTCCATTTTATACGCCAGGCGAATCTTTTTAGTGCCATTTGAGTCACTTTTATAAAGTGGCTCATCTGGATTTTATCTCATATTGAGACCTTTTTAACATTTTAGTATACTTTAATGTGTTTGTCTTGTCGTTTTATCCATTTTAACAAACTTTAATAAAATAATTATTTTAACATGTTAGTTTTGTCTTTTTAACTAATATATTGTTTTAATATGTTTGTTTTGTTTTTTATTAGAGTGATACACCTGTGGTTTTTTTTAGCAGGTGTTTCACTCAATTGTACTTTGAGCCCATTTGAGCACTCCTATGGAGTGTCTCAGGTGGTGAATGTATATATTCTCTCCCTATGGGGATTTTATTATGTTTTAAATATATTTCAAGGCCCTAATGACCTCGATTTGTCGATGGGCCTCTAAACCACAATAATAATTAATAATAATAATATTTTGGATTTGGTTGCATTCGGGTTCTTTGTTTTTTGAGTATATTCGATATAATAGAGTGAGGATAGCCATTCGTAGTAGCAATTTGTTTGATAATGTTAAGTGGATAATTTTTTCTGAGAGTGGGATATGAAGAAGTCTATAAATCAGGCTATTAAATGTTGCAAGTTTATGAGAAATAGGATGATTGGAATTATATGGAATTATGGCGTCGGTGTGAGTAGGATTGCGGTATATTTTGTAAACAAAGGTGTTGATTTTTGATTTGGAGATATTAAGATCTAAGTAGTTGATGTTGTTGGAGAGGCCAAGTTCAATAGTAAAAGAAAGTTTATGGTGAATATTATCTAAAATGTTATTAATGCTGAATAAAGAGTGATCGAGGATGCTGTCATGTATGGCGAGGATATCGTCAACATATCTACAATAGAATTGAATGTTAATAAATTTAGAAAGGTAATTTCTTATTTTAGGGTCGTTGTCTTGCATGAAAATTTCGGATAAGATACATGAAATTGGGGATCCCATAGCGAGGCCATCACGTTGTGAGTAGAATTTATTATTGAAATGAAAGTAGTTTTGATTAGCTATTGTACCGCCCTCCATTCTTAATGGACAAGGACAGGCGCACATATACATAAACTAAAGAGGGTATAAAAAAATAACAAATGATTAATTGCAGAAGAGCAGTAGGACCACATAAATGCGAATAGGCCTTCAGTCTGACCTATACAACACTTTGCTGTCATGAAGCCTCCTCAACCATCACCCGTTATTTTGTACTATCAGTCAAGGGGGAAAATAGGCGAGAATCCTCAGAGTAAAAACAATGACTTTTTTACCTGCAATAGTAAATTAAAGATTGCATGTGAAGTAAAAAAAATAAATATTTATTTGAAAAAATAATATATTTAATATATGAAAACTGGGTTATGCCCATGATAATACCGTTTACCGTTGCCCTAACAACATTTTCCTAACAATTATTTTCAAGATTAATATACGACCCCTCTATGGGTCTCCGCGGCAACCCGCACATAATGACAACAATAACTAGCCGCCACAGGCTAACAATCCGCATTTCAAAACCAGATTGTATCATATGACTTAGAATTACAATTAACAAACACAACTATTTATGGCAACCAAGAATTTTTTTTATAAGGAGATAGTCCATGATTTACTTAGCCATAAAAATAAATACAAACAATCTTTAGCCGTACGGGATATAAACATTTCCCATATTATCCAGGAATTACGCCTTAAAAGATGTTAGATAAAAAAAACTACAAAAGATAATGTCCCTCATGGTGTTTAACCATTATTTACCAAGCCGGAAGGGCAAAAACTCCCAATATTACTATTAACCAGTAATAAAATATATTACGCCATATTGGGCTACGTGATTTGTCATGTTTACAAAATATAGTGATTTAACCCAAACTAACAAAGTAAGTCCAAAATTAATTTTGTATCGTGCTAGCCGAAAAGGGAATTTATACTCAGTATATAATTTACAATTAAATCAATAACATAATTCCGAAAAGGATAATTTTGAATAGTACAGCCACAAATAAATTTATACCTTGGGAAAAATCCCATCCTAGAGCAAGTGTCTAGCGACACGGTTGATTAAGAAGTGAAGTTTACAACACAACAGCACCAGTATATAAACCGTTATTCTCTGAGTAGAGGGGAACATAGGGGAACATAAGAACATCTAAGAACAATCACACGGAACAAAGGGAAGGGGTAGTAAGTCACCAATGGAAACAACTAGATCATTGGAGGGGCGCGTAGAACATCACGTGTCTATCACGAGGTCATTCCCATGATGCAACGGGTGACCACGCGCTCAACTTGCCACACCTATCACTCTTTTAGTCTTGTTTTCACACTCGGTGCGGATAAGTGCTCGCGAACAGGGATGTTGTTTAACGAGACTCGAGACACACTAACGGAGAACGGGGCATTTTGTTGAGTACAATATTGTTTATTCTTCGGTGTTGTTGAAATAGTGTTCATTTCGCCAGTATATCCTTCATGCTTGTAATTTTGATGTCAATCAACGTTACACTATGGTTTGAACTATGTTAACTAATTGATTGGTAAAGTCCATCGAAAGGTCTTTCCTAGTGAGAAAGGATTTGATTATATCGATGGTTTCATCAATGGGAACATTAGTATAAAGATTGGATATGTCGAGAGACATGAACTTGGAGTTAGGGTTTAGAGCTATATTCTGAAGTTTATTGGTAAGATCATATGAGCTTTTTACATTGTATAAATAAGGAAGCTGTAAACTGTTGTTCAATACGCGGGTAATTTTTTTAGCTATTTTGTAAGCTGGGCATTTTGATAATTAACAAGAGGTCTGATTGGTATTCCAGGTTTATGAATTTTGGGGAGTGAAGTGAAAGTCTCTCTGGTGGTTCTGGGCGCTCTCATTCGGTCGCATGTGGGGAGTAGAGAGTAAGGGAGAATGCGGTATACGACAACTCATTTACATAATTGGCTAGTGGAAGGGGGTAGGGGGAGGAGATGAGAAGGGTTGAGCACTCGATGGTGGCAGAGAGATGTGAGGGAGTGGGGTGAGGGGGTGTGGAGCACCTGGGGGGGGGGGGTTCTTGCGGTATACGAGAACACATTTGCATTCCTGAGATGTTGTGATAGATATGGTGATGTGAGTTGTGGAGGAGGGGGGATGCTTATATTTTTTTAGTGCGGCATACGGGGACTCATTTGCATAATTGAAGGGTTGGAGCGCGTGCTGATGCAGTTACGAGGACACAGGTTGTCTAGCAAGTTTCTCGGAGCACGAGGATGAGACAGGAGAAGAGGATGAGGTCAGGGTTCTCAGATGAGGCAGGGTTGAGTGTTCTCTCTCCCGACGAGCCAGCGAGTTTTTTTCTCCCTCTCTCTCTCTCTCTTTCATCGACGTGATGTAGTAGGGTTTGGGAGGGCAGCTTATGGACCTCGAACCCTCAGTCCTTGGGATATGACAAGTAATATCCTCCTTAAATAAATAGTACAGAGTATATTCTCTCTCTCTCTCAAACCATGATGGTCTGACCTCAATCCTCAGTCCTAGCAAAGATTGGGAATTAAGGATATGACAAGTATTATCCCCCTAAATAAATAGTACAGTTTGTTTAAAACCGAGTGTATTCTTAATATTACATTGATACATATATTCAGTACAACATTCTCTCTCTCAAAGATTCTTTCATGCATAGTCTTAGTCTTTTCAACATACGCATCATATAGTCTTTTCAACACGCGCACGACCGGTTCTTTCACCACTTGAAAAGATCGTATTTGCCGTCGCCTAGATAGATCAGTCCGCGCTGCGAGGCGTTAAACCGACTTCTGTATCTCGGCCAAAGTTTTTACCTGGAAGACGCACTTTGCCCACATAGTCCAGCGTCACGATGTTTGGCTCGTCCTCCGGTTCGCTGATCTCCTCGTCTCCTTCCAGGCAACGAACGTTGTAGGTCCGATACTTTTCGAGTTCGGAGATGCTTTTGATACGGTCGAGTTCCTCCCGCTCGATCCGATCCAGCTCGACGCACAAAGCGTCTTCCTCGAGCAGGGATGTCGATTCTCGAGCTGGGGAGCGTCTTCGCTGAGAATTTGCGGCTCGTCCCCTTCCTTCAGCTTGTAGACGGGACATGATGTTGAACAGTTCTCGACGGACTGACTCGCTTCGTACATTCCCGGATTATGGCATCCGAGCCAGTTCACCGAAGAGTCGCAACACTCGCTGTAACCCTTCTCGGCTCTCGTGATGTAGTATTCCAAGCTGCTGTCTGAGATCTTAATTTCACTCATGTCCTCCAGACGATAACCCAACCGTCTAAACATTTCGAATGAGATGCGTCTCCCTACCTCCTGGTCGCTTTATATGTCTGGATGGAGGGGAGAACATACCCTCGCCCCCTCTATATCCTTCGCATCGATCCACGAATTGTGTGTCGAGTCGAACCCTAACCATTTGACGTACGCTCTATTCCCGGAACGTCTGACTATCTTCTCCACGAGGTAGACGTCGGGATACGAAGTCTTTCTAAGTTCCTTAGCGTAGAAACCGCCCGTGATAGGGTTACCTTTCATATCTTCGAGTAGGAAGGTCCTGGGATTAGTCTCGACCACCTTGCTATTTTAAACATTCAGTCGACCAGTTTGCGGTATAACCCTTTTCTAAAACGTCCTTATACTTGCTGATACGGACTATATCGCCCACTTTAAATACGTTCGGCGTGGAATCTGAGCTCTTGAAACGTTTATAGAGTATGTAAAAGTCTATCGTCCTTGACGTTATAGGTCTCATCTTTATGGTCGAGTGTACAGTACGGTTGTATTCGTCCAGTAAGGAATCGATCATATCGATCCATCATATCGAACCTTTAGCCGTGAACCTCCACATCATGTTCTTGAGAGTGCGATTAAATCGTTCAACGACGCTAGCCTTGACGTTGCTGTATGTAGAATAATGATTGATCCTCTTTCTCCTCATGAGTTTTTGAATTCTGCGTTGTAAAACTCCGACCCGTTATCCGTTTGGAGATGACGTACCCGAGGTAAACCCACCTTTCGAGGAGGAGAGCCATTGCGACGCTGACGTTCTTACCCGTCTTAGTCTTGACGGGTGCGGCCAAGCCCTCTTGGAATACACGTCGATGACGGTGAGAAGGTACTTGAATCCCTTATTCGAACCAGAGTAAGGTATCATCTCTACCAGATCGGCCTGAAGGAGCTCGTTCAAGCCTCGTACGCTAGCATGTCTTCGGGGAATCGTCGTCTTGCCGGACGATGAAGTTCGCGTGCAATCTCCCACTTGACGCCGGACATGATTATGATGAAATATCGAAGAGTTGAATGTCTTTATACGACGATTCCCGCCTCGCGTAATTCCTCGATGATAGAAACGATCTCGTTATGGTGAGCAGAATGTCCGGCCTCGGTAGATGCGTGCAAGAGTCGTAATCGATCAACCAATTCGTTAGGATCGTCCCAATAGGTATAATCGACGCTCTTTCCTGTCGCCATCTTGTATAAACCTTCACCCTCGAGCTCCTCTTCAAACATAGGTTTGATGATTAGCGAATACTTGATCCCGCCCGCATCTTGATACGAGTGTACGGTTCGTTTCTCAACCGATGCGCGTTCGTTTCTTCGACATAGACTTGTATACTTCAGATCATCCTTAGTATAATGCGTGGGTGCTCTTCTGAAGAGTAATTCTAATAGTCCTCGAGTATACGGTACCGTCTTATTGTTGAGAAGTATCGTTCCGTCTTTCCCGTCGAATACGATAGGCGTATCTCCGAGCTTGGTAGAGCCGCCTTCATGACGTACGCCATATGTCTTATCAGAATGCGCGTGAGACGAATAAAGATAAGTATCCAATTGATGGTTGCTCTTTGATCTCTCGGGTGGGGCTTCGGGTTCGGTTCAGCGAGCGCCTTCACCATCTTGTTTAGAGGTTCCGTGATATGTTTGAACGTTTCATTCGCTACGTGGTCCGACTCGTGCCGAGCATCGCGTAGTTGCTTATACTTTCGTTTAATAATCTTACTCGCTTTTATGATATCCTCCGTGACCTTCGTCGACATGATGAAAGGTGCGAATGTCTCTTACGACGAAGAAAGGTTCATTATATCTAAACGTAAGTAAAACCTAATTCGACGTGTAAAATCTGAGGCGTCGTCGTCGAGCGCGTTTCTATCATGAAAGATATAGTCATCTTTGAACACCTCGAAAGGAGGGTCGTCGATAATTTTAAGATTCAACAAGCAAATAATATCTTTCAAGTTCATGACCATCGTTGAAACGATGCCCGCCCTCTTGAACTTATAACCGCGTTCACCTGTTAGAGTCAATTCGAAATGTCTCCCATCCTTCTTCAGAGGTTTCGAATCCAAGTAGATGTAGATGAAACTGCGATTAACCGTAGAGTCTACATAAGCTTTAGACGCAGCGTCTGAAGGTAATGAGGGCATACCTATGTTTCGCAAAACTAAACCGTCTGCATCGTAAAGCTTGTTGTTATCCGGTCCCCTTAAGCGTAGTACACCTCCGGCTATAAAATCGTTGTAAATGGTTCGATGTATCTCGAAAGCTTCCTCTAGGCTTAGCAGCTTAGAACCTAAAACGTCAAGCGTTGTTTTATTTTCGTTGAGACAATCCTCATCATGATGAGACAGTTTCCGCACCTCCTCTACCCCTTGACGAGCACTCTTCTCAAAGTTGACGTATTTCACTCGATTGTTCTCCAAATCCTCGAACAACGATTCCATCTGTCCTTTGATGAGGTCCTTGCAGTGTTGAGCGCGACTATCTGCTCGTTACTATGTCTCGCATCCATCCTATCGACGTAAGACTTGTTACAGACATCCTTAGATGTGACGGGTGACTCGACGTTGACGATCCTTTTCGATCTAGCGTCGTAATACCCTTGAGAGTTTAGAGTTAGCTTTCCCTCTGACTCTATGAGAGATCTATATTTGTAGAGACTATGACCGAATTTAGATATGGACGACATGTCTTATCGCGTACTGAACGCGCGTTCGCCTATATCGTGCAAGATAAAGGTATTGAACCCGTAGCGATATCGTCCTTTATCATCTCATGATCTTTGCTCAACACGAGAAAATCATACTTGTTTTCTTTCCAACACAGCGAGCACACCCTTGAATTTTTGGAAAGTCATATCCGTGTTCACGTGATCGTCGTAGACATGTCTCAGGTTCGTATCGTCCATCCTGAATAGGATGAGAAGATTAGCGTTATCTCTCAACATCTGTTTCGGGATGCGAGAGTACGTCTGACAGAGATAGAAACAGTCTATGGCCTTATGTCTACCCATACTGAAATAAGCCTGTATATTAAACTGTTTATTGCAAGCGACGTCGTCAAATATGAATACAGAGTCGGGTTCAGCCTCGGACGGTGGGATAATTTCCGCGTTGTCGCAATAAGGGAAATAGCCCATGCCTTCAACGAGTGAGAGACCTTCGATAAACGTTGATACTTAGGCTGGTATAACGATTTTGAGTAAACGTACACGTTCTTGAAGCGTAGCCCGTTAGGTTCCTCCAATAGGCTGATCATAGCGTTGGTTTTACCGAAATTCGATGGTCCACAGATGATGCAGCGGATAGTATCAGGTAACAACGTACCGTGTCTCTGAGGTAAAGCTCCTCCCTCATCATGATCGTTGTTGTGTACAGTTAAAGAGTCTGTCTGTTTCTCGAACCGCATCTTGACGACTACTTCATCTATATAATGGACGCACCTATATAAATGCTAATCAGTACGTATCATGAGGCGAAGAAGAGGCGGAGGTTTGTTGGATAAGATAATCAATAATCTCCCGTTTGAAGCGCATATACCCGGATACCAGTACTGCGGACCGGGAACAAAGTTGGAAAAACGATTGAAACGGGGCGATCCTGGAATAAACGAGTTAGATCGACACTGTAAAGAACACGATATCGCCTACTCCAAGGTGAAAGATCTTGCAGGACGTCATACTGCAGATTGTGAACTTATCGAGAAATCGTGGAAAAGATTACTCGTGCCAGACTCGAAGTTGAGCGAGAAAGCCGCCGCGTGGGCAATCACCAACGCGATGAAAGCTAAAGTCAAGATGGGTTCAGGTCTAAAGAAGAAGCAGAAAACTCAACGTCGTCAGCGGCGTCCTACTACTACTACTAGACGTCGTAAGAAGAAGGGAGGAATTCTACCTATACTACTTTTGATCGCAGCGCTTGGAGCCGTCGCCGGAGGAGCCGCAGGAATCACCAAGGCCGTACAAAGTGCTAAGGCGAATACGAAACAATTTAACGAGGCTCAGAGACATAATCGTACGTTCGAAGCTATCGCCATGGGGAAAGGTATGTATCTACGACCTTACCCGAAATTAAAATGACTACCTAAACGTGCCCTTACTGAAACGGATCTGCGCAAGTACGCCACCGAGTTAAAAATCCCCTTCTTTAGAGGAGTATTCGCGAGAGATGCTTTACCTAACGGTCCTCCTTGGAAGATAGAGAACGCCATCATCAATCTTGATGATGATAGTGGTAAGGTACGCATTGGGTAACGTATAAGAAAAACGGCGAACGAACGGTTTACTTCGATAGTTTCGGTGATCTAAGGTCACCGCTCGAACTTGTTCAATATCTCAGAGGAATACCCATCACCTATAATCATACTCGGTATCAAGAGTACGGGACCCTTTTATGCGGACATCTTTGTTTAGCTTTCCTTAAATACTCACGTTGACGTTCGAACTTAGTAAATATGTCTATGACACTTACACTGACAGGTCAGAGTTCGAATCTGACAGAGAACTACTTCCTGCATATCCTGCTCGGAGAAGAGAATCGTGAAGAAGAATGGTTCATCGGACTGATCAATCTGGCCACGTTCAATTCCATACCGAACATTGACGAACGTAATAATAAATTTTTTGCGACGGTAAAGAGTATACAGTCCCACCAGGCACTTATGAACTTGAGGCGTTGGATCGATTCTTGCGAAGGGAAGTCCCGAGTAACGTAAAGCTCTCGATTATCGGTGACCCAAGCACTTTAAAGAGCTATATCACTTGCAATAAACCTATCGACTTTACCCGACCTGGTACGTTTGCATCCTTGCTAGGGTTCGACTCAGTCATACTTCCGCAGGGAAGACGCACATATCTACCAATACTGTGAATATTCTTCACGTGAATGTGATCCGTGTAGAATGTAGTCTCGCTAGCGGGACTTACGTCAACGGAGAACCGAGTCATACCTTGCACGAGTTCAGCTTGACCGTCCCGCCAGGCTATAAGATAGTGGAAGCACCTAACAATATCATTTACCTTCCGGTAACGAAGCGAGTAATAGAGTCTATCTCTGTACGACTTGTTGACGAGCGAGGAGATATCGCAACTTTAGAGACGAGACGATTCGTACATCTGAAACGACTCGCTGGAGATGGTACTCGTACTAGATAAAACAAGACGGCGAAATCTTCCTCGAAACATTGACAGGAGGACAGTGAAAGCGTTAACATCTGCCAATAAACTCTATTTAAGACGTCTAGGTTACTCGTTACGAAAATAATGGATGACGTCGTGGATATTCTGAACATTGGGGAGTCTGCCGCTTTCGATACTGCCTTGACCAGTTTCCAATATCATTCATACCCTCGTATATTCCCGGTCCGTTAGCTAACGGGAACGAGCTTAGGATATCTATCCAACAAGAAGGGTTATGCACCCTACCTCATCGCTCTCTGCTACATATCAAAGGGCGACTACTTTTGAATACGGGAGAACTGGAAGCACTTCGAGAATTGTTAATAACGGAATACTGCATCTATTCTCAAGAATCGCCTATGAGATCAACGGGGTAGAGATTGATCAATCGAGAGATGTGGGTATTTCGACCCAACTTAAAAACTATCTATCTATAAGGAATGGTTGGAGACTCATCTTTCAAACGCGGGTTGGTGGTTTGAAGGAGTTCGCGTACATGCTGAAACAGGCATCTTTGACGTATGCATCCCTTTACGTCTCATACTAGGATTCGTTGAAGACTATTCCCGAATACTGATCAACGCGAAACAAGAGCTGGTGCTAGTTCGTTCCACCAGCGACAACAACGCTTTACAAAGAGCCCCACCTCCTGCTGCAGATACACCCTCTAGGATTCGAGTTAAGTAAAATATCTTGGCTTGTACCGCATATAAAGACGATGATATCAATCGTCTCAACCTGCTTAATTTCATCAAGAGCGGGAGGATCATCGAGCTACCTTTCCGTACTTGGGAATTGTACGAGTACCCTAACGTACCCACCTCTAATCAGCATGATTGGACTGTGAAAACGTCAACTTTGCTGGAGAAACCTCGTTACGTTGTTTTCGCGCTTCAGACCGGACGGAACAATACGACGGTAGCAGATAGAAGTATTTTTGACCATTGTAATTTACGTAATGCTAAACTCTATCTAAATTCTAACATGTACCCTTATGAGGATATGAACTTGAACTTTAGACAAGATTCCTTCTCGAAATTATACGAAGACTACGCCAATTTCCAGACTTCGTACTACGGAACGAGCGCCTCTTTACCTTTACTTGATCCTTCCCATTTCAAGTCTCACGCACCCATCGTTGTGTTCGATGCCAGCCGACAGGAAGATACTCTCAAGGACGTATGGTGACGTGTCGTATAACGTTCGAGACGGAGGAAAATTCCCTGTAAATACCAAGGCGTTTTGTCTCATCATTCACGATAGAGTGGTCCGCTATAACCCTTCAAGCAGTGATGTAAGCAAGATGACATCATAAAGAGGGAAGACCTAATTGTTCTCGACTATTAAAGGAACTGAGAGGATGTCTCGGCTACAGAGTGTTATCGGTGACGATAGTGTCAAGTACAGACTAGACAGACCCTGCTAAAATATCTGAGTGCTCTGCGAATGGTTTAAGAATTTTAAGTCTGATCGGTCAAAACTTTTGCGATCTAACCAAGAGTGCGATGCGGAACGATACGAGTTCGGTTATTCCAGCATTGCTTCATATGATAGCCCTGATAAACGAGTATAAAGAGTACATAGATTTCAATAAGTTATCATGCGTCTGCGGTCAAGACGAGGTTGACATGACCAGACGGAAGAAGAAAACTACAGACGCTTCTAAACGTAAGCTCGGAAAGAAGATGGAGCCTGCAAAGAAGAAGCCTCGAGAGGAGTCGGAGGAAGCGTAAGTCCTCGATTATCACTTAAACGTATGAATCTTGTAAAAGAATTAATGATGATTGGATTAAACGTACGAATCTTGTAATAGGGCTCTAATGATTTTAACTTTAAATGAATATGGTAATAAAAAAAAATGTTTAATGTATGAATCTTGTAATAGGGTTCTAATGATTTTAACTTTTAATGATTGAAAATAAATGTTTTATGTAATTAACTTTTTAAAAAATAAATGTTTAACGTAATTAACTTTTAATGAAAATTAGAAATAAATGTTTAATATAATTAGCTTTAAACGTATAAATCTTGTAATAGATTTTTAAAAAAATAAAGAATTATTGATTATAACTTTCATTGTATTATTTAATCAATGAGGGGAAGAGGAGGCGGATGAAGGGAAGGAAAGAATTAAAGAAAAAAAACACCATCCATAATTAATTCTATTTAATGAATATAAAGATTTAAAACACATAGATACATACTAAATTAGTCGTTTTTTTCACAAGTTATAGTTCTTGAAATTGTTTTTTTTAAATGAATATAAAGATTTAAAAACACAGATACATACTAAATTAGTTTTTTTTCACGTTTCTTGAAATTGTTTTTTTTTATAATAAATAACATTACACAATACATACGTGAATATTTTTTTTTTTCACTTCTATGAAAATGTTTTTTTTATACATTAACAACACAATAGAGTACATGACGTGAATATTTTTTTAGGTATAGTTCTTGAAATTTTCTGCTTACAGTATAGAACATGAATATTTATACACTATAGAGACTACAGAACATGAATTTTTTTTAGGTATAGTTCTAATCACTTACACTGTAGGAACATGATTTTTTTCACATAGACGCACTGTTCACTGGCACGCTATAGAGTTGACGGTCCGATAGAGTAATGGGACCATGGAAGAGTATTGACAGTTCCTGGTACTCTATATCTTTTGTCGTCGATAGAGCATAGAGCGACCCTATTGAATTTTTGTGTGTAAAGTTTGAATCCTACAGTTCTTATTGAACGAGCCTCTCTCATGACTATCGTCTCATCTGTCAAACAATTACGATAATCCTCTAATGAAAGCGTTCTTAACGCGCTACTCTTCACCCCTCTAGCCTTGAGCGTCTCTCCATCTCCTTGTACTGAGAATGAATAGAGTTTAGGACGTAAACCAATGAACTCAGTGATGATCCGACCTCGAGTCTCGTCTTTTAGTTTACCGAGCACCCCTTTATTTACTACGGGCATCCTGTAAACATTGTCTTGTCCGTAGGTGGAAGTGTCCACGTAGTCATTAGCTAACAGGGCGAGTCTCTGGTATGCATCCTCAACAGTCATGTAGTAGAGAAGTGAGTCTGTATCAGTGTATTGAAGTTTTAACGTACCTTTGGGGAAGGCAGGGATCATAACCTGGTAATGCAGACCGTACATGACTACCTTCGAGATTTACAAAATGGCGAATCCCGCATAGATAAACATATCAAAGTAAATCTCTTGCGGTTCCATCTCGATGATGACTAGGTTTTCTGACACTATCGAGCGGTTTTTAAAGTTAGGGCTGGCTATGAGGTTACCCGCTCCAAATTTCCCATCCCACCTGGTAGCTATCTGTATCGTACGTTAAGCCCTCTTGTTAGATATGAGGCGGCCGAATGCGGCATTGTTCATCAGTTTGAAAAACATGTTTTCAAATACATAACGCTGAACATTCTCGGTAAATGAAAACTTTGGGTCGGGATCACTCGTCTCTATAGGCATAAGTAAGCTCTCCAGGTCCGCATATACGATAAATCCTGTTTTCTCCTGCTGCTTATACTGAGTGAACGTGAGGAATTTATCCTCCCCTTGAGGGAATGTACTCCTTACCGCGTCGAATTTTATACACGCCTCTTTATGTTTTGTGAGTTTGTTTTCAGTCAAAAAAGCGGACAGGCATCTATCACAAAAGTATCTACGTCCTCTGTTAGACGCTAGTTGAGAGTTTATTAACCGTGACAGATTTTTAATCCAGCTGAAATGATAAGTTTCTGTCCCGTGCACTCTTATCATGAATAAATGTACATGTCTAGCGCGCTCTTTAGCACTGACGTATACGGGAACAATTACTAGTTTTTTAGAGGTGTCAGCTGTGTCAATATAAGAGTCACTCCCATCATGCTTTGCAGTGTACACATTTACAGATATATCGTTAAGCTGTTCAAAACGCTTGATATATCTCATTTGGAAAGGGAGAGGGATCCCGTCTAGATTCAACACGTCTCGAAAATTAGGGTAAGAGAGATAAACGTTGCGCATTTCCCGTCGGTTCAAAAATACCTGATAAAACAGATACAGGGAAACAATGACCTTCTTCACATTGCACATTTATCAACGCTTCACGCCTGGCTATAGTTTCAGGGATTTGAACCTAAGCCCCGATCGTGAAAACCGTGTTTTTAGAGAGATTTATTCTCATCTCCAATGTACCGTCAAACATCCAACCCGAGTCTCTAGAAACAAAACCTTCAATTTGAGCAAGGAGGGGGAAAACCTCATTATTCTCATATATCTCCTCCAAGTTTGTAGGGGTAAATATACCGCATAGAGTAGAGTTGAAATACCCTTTCTCAATTCTACCTTCGGTAGGATGTCTAAACTCGCAAATGAGACTGCAATTTACCTTTATCGAGTCATTTGCAATTGTTTCTTCTACCGTCTTTACGTATATACCCCCGCACGCGACGAGAAACTGAACGGGATCCTTATAAGGCAATTTATTAGTGATAAAATAGGTTTTTATACGGCGGGTGTACGCCTGCTCAATAAGTTTCAATGAGAGACCTAACGGTTCCAGGTAAAGCCTAAACTAGGTAAATCCCGTACCTAAGTCATGTGACTGAGTCAAAAGCGTCCGGATCTGTCTATCTATATCCTCATGCCCGAGTATCAAAACGCTCGAGGTCTTAATCAACCCTGGTGTATGCTCAATATATGCCTTATATACTTGTGTTGTGATATCACATTTTAGATAATTAATTAAAAGTTGCTCATTCGAGGTTAATTCACGGAGAGTATACACTTTATTTCCATTTATTTGTCGAGATATAATGATGGGGGAAGAAAAGCGCGCTCTTTTAGCTAAAGGTTCTGCCATGTTCGCTCTATGCTCTCCTTTTTAGCCTCCTCTTCATTCAGGTACAGTCCCCTCCAAGATAACGTCAAGTGGGCTCGAGATGGCTGTAAACAAACAAACAGGAACGACTATGATGAGTAAGTGCATAATCACAAAAAAGTCTGATACCTTACCCCTAGACCATCAGGCTACCTAGCTGCTTCAGTCGCTGGCTGTTCTAACGCGTTACTCTCGTATTGGGAGGGTCAAGGTTCGACTCTCGCCCAGGATGGTTTTAACCTAATGGTTTTTTCTAGTCTCTCTAACCACGCAAATTTGTACACATTTCCTCTAAAAAATATAACCTTATTAATCCCTAAACAGTATTAGTATGTAAGTGTATAACCAGAACGGGTAGTATGAGAGATTTGTAAGAAAGCTGTTTGTGATAAAAAAAAATTAGTTTACTGTAAATACAGAAAGGTTTAAATGTTTCTTTTTTTGTCGGTGAAGGTTGTTCTCCCTCGATCCCTTCTGTTAAAAGAGGATGGAATAAAAAGTGTGTTTAAATGTTTCTTTTTTGTCGGTGAAGGTTGTTCTCCCTCAGTCCCTTCTGTTAAAAGAGGGTGGAAAAAAGTGTGTTTAAACTCATTTCAAAAACGACTCAAGTAGGTGTTTTTTTTTTAAACTATTCACTCGTGTTAAATTCTCGATATTCCTTTAAAGCATTATTAACCGTGACGAAAATGTGCTTAAACTATTCACATTTAACCTGAAAACAATTCAATGATTATTGACTTAGGTCTTACGAGGAGTAGATTAAGCACAATTATCCTGGGAGTGAGGTTTGAACCTTGTATTATTAGTTAATGATGTAAACAATTCTTTTTTTTTAACTCATTTCAAAAAACTATTCATTCGATGATTATTGACTTAGGTCTAACGAGGAGTAGATTAAGCACAATTATCCGGGGACCAACCCTACCATAACATTTGGTTGGGCGTATTGGGATTGGTTTATCTTCCAACACGGTTTTTCCACTCTCCCTTAGAGCATATGCGGGTACACTGCCTATAAACTCAACCCTTTACGTCCCCAACACGCTAGCTTAATCATTATATTATTATTATCATCATCACCGCGTCTTACTACCCGCACTATCGCAGATATGTAATGGTAGGGTGATTTTGAGATGAAATGGAGGACCTACAGTTTAACGTGGGATCCAAACCACAGTGGTAGTTAAGTGGGATTGTAGAAATGAGGCCTGCGTTCCACACTAGCTGGCTCACATCACAAGATGTCTTGTCAGAGGTGAAAGAAGGGTTTGGTTAACAGATTAATCTGTGCCAGGACCGAGGATTGAACCCTGGACCGTCCGACACCTTACCCCTAGACCTCTAGGTCAACCAGGTTTATTATTGAGTGTCAATTGAAGGATGCTGTTGTCCCTGTAAATAGATTACCCGGCTCACCGTAAATGTAACCACCAAGGCCCAAATTTTTGATGACATGCCATCTTTTTTTTGTTACATATAATGCTCATAATTACATAATATCTGTTCATGAACCCCTGTAGTTTTGGAATTTAAGGTCATATTTCCTTGATTTGTTTAATTTTTTAGGTCTGATTAGGCCTATTCGCGTAATTCATGTTGAATAAGTAACTTATATTTAGTGTCACTTTTAATAAATAATCTTGAACAATAGGGTAATTGATATATTACTCCAATTTAGTTAATTAACCCTAAGAATCATCGCAAGTTAATTGTTTAATTTTTTAGGTCTGATTAGGCCTATTCGCGTAATTCATGTTGAATAAGTAACTTATATTTAGTGTCACTTTTAATAAATAATCTTGAGCAATTGAGTAATTGATATATTACTCCAATTTAGTTAATTAACCCTAAGAATCATCGCAAGTTAATATGCTAATTTAATAATAAAATTTTAATGACAGTTAAAAAAACTTTGAAATTATTTCAAAAACCTCTTGTAAAAATGGACCCTAACGAGGTTGGCCACTTGATACAAAGAGTCTGTCAAAGGGATACGACCGGAACAATGCACATGCGTAGAAATCTTTCTCCAAGTTTATTAACGTTACGTCTACACTCGCTCATAGGAGTTGCAGAAACTTTTATTGTTGCAAACAAAAGACCAATTATTTTCTCCTCATAAATATGACGCAGCTATGATGTAGATAGACTATAAAAAATTGCAGTAAACAACTTTTTCGTGAATACTACGTCGCAATAATTGTGCTGATAATGTTTTCATGTTTAAAGAGAACGTTTCATCCCCCCCAAATAACACCTAACTCGAGTAAGGAATGGGTGTAATGAGGTGGACTGGATAGAACTAGCTCAATATAGTGCTAGGGTGTAATGAGTTGGGCTGGATAGAACTAGCTCAAGATAGGGCTAGGGTGTAATGAGTTGGACTGGATAGAACTATCTCAAGATAAGGATAAAGTGTAATGAGGTGGACTGGATAGAACTAGCTCAAGATAGGGATAGGGTGTAATGAGTTGGACTGGATAGAACTAACTCAAGATAGGGATAAAGTGTAATGAGGTGGACTGGATAGAACTAACTCAAGATAGGGATAGGGTGTAATGAGGTGGACTGGATAGAACTAGCTCAAGATAGAGATAGGGTGTAACTATTCACATTTAACCTGAAAACAATTCAATGATTATTGACTTAGATTAAGTACGGTTATCCTAACACACACACAGACACACACACACTTACCTTCAAAGTTCAGGATGGCTGTTTTGGTGGCGGTAGAGAGACCTTTGTAAACAAGTAGTAGATCCGCTTTCGAGATGTCCTCTATCTGAGCATCGCTAAGCGTCGAAAATCTCCGTGGCAGCCAAACTTGATGCTTGGCGTCGAGCACAGTAAGTATACGACGACCGAATCGGGTATTTACCGATTTTATTGAAGAAATACGGTACTCGTGACCTATCTCCAAGTCAGTCAATTTACGCGGAAGTATTTCATTACTTCCCACCTCCGTTAAAAATGCAGCTACAAATTCTGACGCCATGGCTAATATAGCTACCGGTTAATGATTCAACAAAAAAAAGACTGACCACCCTTATTTATAGGCTCCAAGCCACGCCTCTCTCCCCCCTCCCACAAAGTACACGGATCTAGACCCTCAATGTGAAAACTACTCAACACAAATCTCTGTCACGAATTAAGTATCATGATTCTAAACATGTCACTTTTAAGAGACATAGAAAGAAATTTATGTTCTAAAGTCCGTGTTTAGGTGAATCAGATAAAATATTTCTCGTATACCTTGACTGTTATGAGAATATATGGCTCTTTCAAGTGAAGCTGCCACACCTGAGACCACCTGTGCGACCGCTCGTTACATCATGCTTTCTCCGCCAGCCTCTACTCCCATCCACATACTATAGCCCTACGTCACACTGATGAAAGAGAGAGAACCCTGACCACTCACCTCTCTGTCTCCCTTCTCAATCTGATGAGAGAGAGGGAGAACCCTGACTCATCACCTCTCTCTGTCATCCGCGTGCTAGACAACCTGTGTCCTCGTAACTGCATCAGCACGCGCTCCAACCCTTCAATTATGTAAATGAGTCCCCGTATGCCGCACTATAAAAATATAAGCATCCCCCTCCTCCACAACTCACATCACCATATCTATCACTACATCTCAGGAATGCAAATGTGTTCTCGTATACCGCAAGAAACCCCCCCCCCAGGTGCTCCACACCCCCTCACCCCACTCCCTCACATCTCTCTGCCACCATCGAGTGCTCCAACCCTTCTCATCTCCTCCCCCTCCCACCAGCCAATTATGTAAATGAGTTGTCGTATACCGCATTCTCCCTTACTGTAGAGCGGTGGTAATCTACCTCACCTGATCTGTAGCTCCTATCTAGATAGTCCACTCGTCCTGTGGGATAAGGCTTGTTTCTGTGTCTGCTGTCATTATGTCGAGGGGGCCTCCAATCCCTCGCTTCGGGGTTCAAGTGACCTCCTTGCTGTCGGACGTCAAACGATCTATGGAAGTTGTTACTACCATCTCTACCTCCACGGTCTCCCCGGGTCTACCCCTACGCCACTGGTCTGTCTGGCGGGGCCCACCTTGATAACTGGTGATGCTCGTCCTGTCTACCTCCTCCTCTAAAGTTCCCAGGGGGGTTTGAACTGGTGGGTACCACTCGGTCACGCGTCCGATCCTCCTCCAGTGCGTCCAGGCGCTGTAACCCCGCTCTAAACTCTTCCAGGGAGTCATAAGTTACGCTGACCAACATCTCCCGTAACCTGTGCGGCAATTGCTGAATCACCATATGTACAATATCCATATCTGTAATCGGCGAATCAAAACTACGGCTCTTGGCGTAGATACTCACCAAATAGCCCTCTAAGGTCCCTCCCTGCTCACTATATCGGGAAGCGTGCAACTTAGCCCTAAGTTGCCCCTGGGTCTCCGCAGACCAAAACATGCCGAGGAACTTGGCCTTGAACTCGCTCCACCCGGTGATACTCTCCTTACTTACTGACCACCATGGTACAGCATTGCCCACTAGGGAACTCCATGCTAGTCTCAACATCTCTTTGTCAGAGAAGTGGTGACCTTCAAAAAGTTCCTCCAGCGCGCGCAAATGTGTCACCGGATTTTGGTCGTCGCGGCGACTGAACTTAGGCAGTCTAGTCTCCATTGACCTCTCTCCCAGTAGAGCGATCCCGTTGTGATCGCCTGGACTTGTCTTTTAATGTCACAGGACCTGGGTGGTTTCTCCCCCAACTTCAACTCAAGTTGGACCTTGCCTTGAACCAGGTCCTCCTGTTTCCCATCCAGCCGGGAAATTGCGGGGTAACAGCCGTAGTCGTGGCGGTCTGCGTCTGTCTCTGTGTATTAAATTTGGTGCTCATATTATTGAGTCCATCCTCCAACAGTGTAGTTTGTCGGTCCAGTCTCAAATCGATGGCCTTCTGGTTCGACTCCAGATTTTGCCTCACTTCCTTCACAGTCCCTTCAGTCTGTTGTCGAATTTCAGCCAGACTGAGAGAAACTTGTCGCTCAGAGGAAGCGATCCTCCCCTCCAAGTTCTCTCTAGTACGACCCAATTCCGTCGCCCATTCGTCCCGCAGTGTGGTAGCTAGTGTCCCCAAAAAAAATTTCAAGTCCTCTTTAGTGCGCTCCGGCTGGCTACCAACTGTCCTTCAAAATGCCCCTGAATATCTCCTAGTCGTTTTTCTAAAATGGCCTGCAACCCCTCCTGGCTACGGACGAACTGTGCCTTAAGTTCACTCTGACTGACCACTAGCTGGTTCAACAACTGTTGAACTCCTCCTAACAGATCAACTGGGTCGGCAGCAACCTTCTGTGGTGGTGTCCTAAGAATGGGTGGTTGTTCAGGGTGGCAAGGTGGTGGTGAAGCACAAAGGGGTGGTGACATGTTACTGGATGAAAGTGTCACAAAATCTGTCTTAGTGTTTTCATCACTTACTGGTAGGCGATGGGTGGGTAAGTCACAAAAACTGACCTCTTCCCTACTCTCCTCAAAAATCCTGTGTGGGATCACAACCTCATCCTCCTCTTGACAAACTCTGCCCTGCCCTTCCATGTCCATTATCTCTGTACCCTGGTTTGTAATTTTATTCATGTGTCTAGATTTACTTCTGAGGTTGTAATTGCTCTTTATCATCACTTTTTAACAATAAAAAAATAAACAATTTATACTATTTGTCTTTGTAATATTTATAATTTCAAAGTACAGTCAAAACAAATAGTTCCTTCCAGTATTAAATCGAGCCCCACGTTCTGGCGCTACTGTAATAATAAAACTCTCTAGTGAATAGACAGCCTTTGAGACTCCAATAAAAAATAAAAAAAAAAAAATTATAGTAATTAAAAAAAGGATTTTCGGGGTGTCCTCTGGGAGGATTGAAACTGGGCAAGGGACTAGGTTAACAGACTGTACTTTGAAGTTTCCCTCCCCTCTCTACCTCTCACCTGATTTGACGCTGCGGATCTCCTCGGCTCGTCCAGGTTGCTGTCCACCACGGTGACCTCCAGGATCTTTGCCAACCACGTGAGGAGCAAGGGGTTTCCGGTCAAAGAATATGCCGTGATAAAAAAAAAAACCAATCGATGTATAATAAAAGAATAAAATAAAATATTCCGGGGACAGTATTTCTAGGTTACAACCTAGACCTTTAATTAGGCGAGAATAAATGGTTGCCCTGCCTACCAGACGTCATGGTAAATTATAACTATAATGATTATCAGGTACTCTTTCCAAAAATAATCATCTTTTTCTACTTATTTACTACCATACCTTTTTTTATCCATACTACAAGTAAACAGTGTTTTCTTTGGGTTATGTGAAAGTGACCTTGAATTCGATAGAAGTAATTATGGCGCTTGTTAAGAACAAGCTCACCTTTATTTTCCTTAAAAACTTGTATTTTCCTTGCTAAAACAGCTTCTTCAGGAGTCATCTCAACTGCAGAGAGTGGACATTTTACCTCCACTATCCCATCCTCACTAATAAGACCATCTGGTTAAGCTCCTAAGTATGGTATATCTCTTTCTAAAAAAAGGCCACAGGGTACTACTTTAACCCTTTTTTTTCAAGGTCATTAATTGCATCTCTCCCCCTGCGGGACGGGTTTAGAATAGTCCCGTAGTAACCCTGCTTGTCGTAAGAGGCGACTAAAAGGGGAGGCTTCTGTGCAGGACGTACCTCGTGCAGGACAAACCTATCCTATATCTCTCCATTCACATCATTTTCTTCTTCCTTCACTTTCCCCCCTCGCTTTATCTATCCTTACCTTTTTCTTCCTTTCCCCCTGCCGTTCATCCTGCACAGAGGCCTTTAACCTTTCCGTTGACGACCTTGGCTACTAACCCGATCTTCTCTGTTTATTATTGGATACCACTGCTTTGAGCTCCCGAATGAAAGTGCACCGGTTGCAATACCTTAGTAGAAGGGCCTTAGGGATGAAAATAACCGGGTACCCTACTTTGGGAAAAGATAAGTTGCGTTCATGAGGGCCCGGACGTAAAATTGGCACTTTCTACACCCACTTGCTGCGACGACTCTCTCTCTCTCGGCGATGCTCTATGCGAAGGTTGTCATGTCTAGCGTCGTATAGAGCCTCTCGTCGGGACAGTTAACAGGGCCATATGTGGTAGTACCAACTTGGGTCACCCTGGGTCTACGATCCGAGTACTGTGTAGGTTGTCCCCAATTACGGCATGGCCAATAACATTGTCACCGCTGGCACCGTACTGCCAATTTCTGCTGGCACCTCACTGTCTGACCCATCACAGGGCCGTAATATTGATAAGAGCCGGAAAAGGGTAAGGCCGTCCAGCCCTGTTTTGATAAAAAAGCCAGGAAGTGGTGAGGCCCCAGCCCGCTTCCTGGTGATGTCTCGAGTGGATGAAAGTGAAGATCTGAAACGTGTCAGCCCATTTATCCTCGAAAGAGTGATAAATGGAGCAGCAAAATCTGACGTCTTAATAAGGAAACTGCGTGATGGCACCATTATTATTCAGACTATGACCGACACACAATCCTCAAATATTATGGCGATCTCCGAAATACCGTTTAGTAATACGGCTAATATACAGGTGAAGGTGGAGCCCCACAGGTTCCTCAATGTTTGCAAGGGAGTGGTCACTTGTTATGACCTCGACTGCGTGAGCATTGAGGAAATTGTGAGGAGCTTTCCCCTATGCATGTCACCGAGGTCTACCGTATCATTACCAAAAAGAACGGACAAGAGAAAAAGACGGAAACATACATCGTCACCTTTGCGACTCCCATCCTCCCAAAGGAGGTTCGAGCAGGCTTCCATGTGCTCAGAGTCGGGCCATACGTTCCCAATCCTCGGCGCTGCTTTCAGTGCCAGGAATTTGGGCATACGAAGCTGAGATGCCGTGGAAGGCCAACCTGTGTGGATTGCGGACAGGAGGCTCACGATACACCGTGTGAGTCTCCTAAGTTCTGCATCGACTGCAAGGGTCCGCATTCTGCTTGGTCTCGGACCTGTCCGAAATGGAAGGTGGAGAAAAAAGTCCTGGAGATCCAATGTGAAAAGAAGATCCCTTATGGCCAGGCCCGCAAGGAATATGTATCCAGTCAAGCACCGGTATTCCAGACATCTTATAGGCAAATTGTAAGCCAGAACATAAATTGCCCCAACTGCCATTGCGCAGTTAATATTGCCAAAACGCCTACATGACCTGTGCCACTCGTCTCTACTCGAGACACTCAAAGACAACAAACACCATCTATGATGGTGCCAAAATTAATACAAGGGGCGACACCGTCGCCGAAGTCGCCTCCACCACCTTTACCCCCGAGGAGGCCTCCTCGATGAACCCCGCTGAGCCCCACTCGAGGAACACCCCGAGCCCTCCTCGAGGTCCTAAATCATGTGCGACCGTTGTCGAGCCGTTCAACCCCGCCTCAGGAACTCCGGAGGTCGGGATGAGTGGTGTTACAGGTGAGGTCGCAAAGGCGAGCCGCACTGGTGCCTTGAAAAAGGACCAGCGAGGGACCGCCGAAAAAATTACTTTAAAAAAAGCGTTGAAGGCTTTAACAAAGCCTTCGCGTAAGGATCCCCCGACTTAGTCTCTACAGGATAAACCAAAGCCTATCCTGAAACGGGAGGTCCAAGAGAGATTAGGAAATGCAAAAGGACCTAAAATGTCCTCAATCAATTTTTATTTTTAAAAGATAGTGTTATGGATTGTGAGGATAATTAATTAAATTACATATTAATAAATAATGTCGCTACTACAATAGTATTGTAGGGTTTCTATGCTCGTGTAGAGGAAATTAAACCACTAATTTCTTACCTGCATCCTCCCATTTTGTGTTTGCAGGAGACCCACTTCCGCCCAACTGGCAACCCGATGCTTCGTGGGTACGACGTATTTCGTACCGACAAGCCACTCTGTGTTCGGGCTAACGGAGGTGTGACTATATTTGCACGTAACAACATATATCATAAGTTAATAAATATTGTTTCTGATCTCCAAGTGATTGCTGTCAGAGTCTCCCTTCCTATGGAGGTAACCGTATTCTGCATCTACCTCCCACCAGGTGAACGTGTTTCCAAGAGGACTCTAGAGGCCCTCTTTATACAACTTCCCGCCCCCTATATCAACTTGGGGGACTTTAACGCGCGTAACCTGGTGTGGGGGTCTAATTTTAAGATGCCCGCGGGAGGATGGTAGAGGATATTCTTGTCTCGGGAAACCTGGTGTTAATGAACACCGGGACCCAGACACACCTCTCCACCTTTAATGGTGTATCCTCTGCCTTCGACCTAGCCCTATGTAGCCCCGGGATTGCTGCTCACTTCCTTTGGAGGTTCACTCGGACCTATGTGGCAGCGATCACTTTCCCATTCTGCTTTCACAAATTAAAGATCCTCCCATTACATCAAGGTTCCCACAATGTGTTCTTAAACGTGCTAACTGGGATAATTTCCGTGAGCTTGCCGTATTCGACGAACCCCATTCTCCTGACATCGATGTTAAGGCTGGGCAATTTACTTCGACGGTCATAGCGGCGGCGAGGGTATCCATCCCTAAATCCTCGCCAAACCCGCGCCACCGTCCTGTTCCCTGGTGTAACCAGGAGTGCCGGCTGGCTATTTCTAACCGTCGAAGAGCCCTACGTATCTTTAATCGACGTCCTACTTCCGAGAATCTGGAGTCATTCCGGATTCTACGTGCTAGAGCTCGCCGTATTATTCGAGAAAGCAGAAGAGAGTCTTGGAGACAGTTTATTTCTACCCTTACTATTTCCACTCCCACAAACAAGGTTTGGGATCACATTCGTAAAGTACGTAGTAGCAAAAACACCATTAACAATATACCTGCCCTCATGTCTAACGGTTCTCTTGTCTCCTCCCTATGGAGGTCGCCAATTTATTGTGCTCGATGTTCGCCGCTATTTCTAGCACTGCGAGCTACTCTAACCAGTTCGCGATGCATAAGCGGAGCATCGAGCGCCGTACTATTGATTTTGGTCCATGTCATGCAGAGGATTATAACTCCCCTTTTACGCAAGATGAACTGACCCATGCCATCTCCCAGAAGGGCAACACAACTTCCGGTCCAGATGATATCCCCTATGAAATGTTGCGGCAGCTGCCCCCTGCCGGACACGCATATCTGCTGGACCTCTTCAATTGTGTTTGGGAATCTCATCAGTTCCCATCACTATGGAGGCGAGTAATCGTTATCCCGTTATATAAATGTGGCAAAGATAAATTAGAGCCAACTAGCTATCGACCGATAGCTTTAACTAGTTGTGTATGTAAAATATTGGAAAAAATAATTAATAAAGGATTTGTATGGTATTTAGAATCCCGCAATCTGCTATCTAATATTCAATGTGGTTTTCGCCGGAACCGATCTACAGTGGATCATCTTGTCCGTCTAGAGACGGCTGTTCGTGACGCTTTTCTCCATAAGCAGCACCTTATGGCTGTTTTCTTCGATCTGGAGAAAGCGTACGACACCATCTGGCGGTACGGCATTTTGAAAACACTTTTTAATTGGGGGTTTCGAGGAAACCTTCCTTCTTTTATATCGGATAGACACTTCCGTGTAAGGTTTAATAACACCTTATCCGATAATTTTATTCATGAAAATGGGGTGCCTCAGGGTAGTATTCTGAGCTGTACGTTGTTCGCTATCGCGATAAATAGTATTGTGGACAACCTGCGCTCACCTGTTCGTTCATGCCTTTTTGTGGATGACTACGCAATTTATTGCAGTTCATAAAGTCTCCACAGGGCTGAACGACAGATACAACGCGCTGTAAACAATCTATGGTTGTGGGCATCTCGTAATGGCTTTCGTTTCTCTGCGGCCAAGACGACTGTCGTCCACTTCCATAGATTACGCGGAATACAGCCAGCCCCCAATATTTTAATGAACAACGTTGTTTTACCTGTCTCCAAGACCGTAAGGTTCCTGGGACTTTTATTCGATTTTAAACTAACTTGGATCCCCCACATCAAAGACCTGAAAGCGAGGTGTATCAAGGCATTGAATTTGCACAAAGTGGTTAGCGGCCGGTCCTGGGGTGCTGATAGGGAAACCTTTATGCGCCTGTATAGGGCCCTGGTCAGATCTAAACTAGATTATGGGAGCTTTGTTTATGGCTCAGCTAGACCCTCGGCGTTAATGATGCTAGATAGTGTCCACCATGCTGGCATTCGACTGGCTACTGGTGCCTTTCGTACCAGTCCAGTCGTCAGCATCTGTGCCGACGCCGGTGAGCCGCCTCTTTCTTACCGGCGGTCCTATCTTCTGGCATCTTACGTGTCGAAACTTCATATCATGGCGCAGTATGTTGCCTATCGTCCTGTGTTTCATCCCCCTAACCGTGTCTTGTATGAAACCAAATGGCGTAGTACAAGGCCGGTTGGGATCAGGATGCTTTCGGTTTTCGACACGTGTGGGATAGTTTTGCCTAAGGCTATCCCCACATCCCCAGGTCGTGTTTCTCCCTGGAAGATACGCCTACCTCAATGCCATTTTTATCTTGCCAAGTTCCCTAAAGCGACCACCCCAAACTTTGTATATGAGAGGACCTTTAATGAGCTCCTCTCTACTCGCTTTCACGGATTCGAGCGCATCTACACTGACGGCTCTAAATCTGGAGCCTCCGTGGGATGTGCTTTTGTTGTGGAAGGATCCAATTTTAAATTTGGTTTACCTAAAGAAACCAGTGTTTTTACGGCTGAATTATATGCCATTTTTAAATCTTTGTGTTTTGTTTACCGAAGTATTCACCGTTCAGGCGAGCCGGGTGATTAATGAATCAATTTTAAAAATTTGCTCATGTATCATCTGCACGAGGGGATTCCAGGAGTAGAGAGTGGACAATGCCAACAGAGCACTCATGGAATCCGTGCAGATGATACATGAGCAAATTTTTAAAATTGATTCATTAATCACCCGGCTCGCCTTTTGCTGGATCCCTGGTCATGCTGGTCTTCCAGGAAATGAACTGGCGGACCAGGCAGCCAAGGAGGCAGCACGCCTGCCTCCGGAGGCGAGTCTGGGTGTCATGTTTTTAGATCTAAAGGGTTATGTTCGGCGTGGAGTCTTACGCACCTGGCACGAGCAGTGGGTCTCGACCCCTGCTCAGAACAAGCTGCGGTCCATCAGGGACGGTGTGTCGCGATGGCCCTCTTCTATACGAAAGTCTAGAAGAGAGGAGGTCATCGTGACGAGACTCCGCGTCGGGCATACTTCATTGACCCATAGTTTTTTACTAAGAGGGGATCCACCTCCAGTGTGTGAGTTTTGTGATACTCCCCTTAGTGTGCATCACATTTTGGTGGAGTGTCGCAAACTAGCCCTATCCGTCTGGCTCTTGATTTTAAAGGTGACTTACGTTTTTTATTACGCGATAGTGCGGATGGAGTTATTTGTTTACTATGTTTTTATACGCCAGGCGGATCTTTTTAATGCCATTTGAGTCACTTTTATAAAGTGGCTCTTTTGGATATTATCTCATATTGAGATCTTTTTAACAGTTTTATTACAATTTAAAATGTTGTTTTGTCTTTTTAACGTATTATCATTTTAACATGTTTTGTCTTTTTAACGTGTTATATTTTAATATGTTTGTTTTGTCTTTTTATAGGAGTGATACACTTGTGTTTTTTTTAGCAGGTGTATCACTTAATTTATACCAAGAGTCCATTTGAGCACTCTTGTGGAGTGTCTCAGATGGTGAATGTTTTATCTCTTTCCCCTATGGGGATTTTATTATGTTTTTAATATATTTCAAGGCCCTAATGACCTAGATGTGTCGATGGGCCGTTAAACAATAATAATAATAATATTTAAAATTCTCAAGTCAGTAGTATCACCTTTTATTAATTAGGTTTCCACCCAACCATTGTGAGTAAAATTAATTTTAGTGAAAATATAAAATGTTTTTATTCATAGTTTTCTTTCAAATAGCATAGATATTATTTCACTTAAAATTATTTAAAATAAGATAATTACATAAACAATTAAATCAAAATACTTAGTGATTTCAAATAATATTATGTTGTCCATATCATTATTTGCAGAGGAAATCTCTTAGCACCTCTTCCACTTTGGTTATCCCTTTTTTGTTCCAATGAACCAGATCCACTCTATTCCTCGAAGGGTTTCCAATGAATCTGCAAAGGTATATAAATAACATATTTAACTAATATTACCTTGCTTCCATTTTAAAATTGTAATTTAGTTTGGGATGTCAAAAGCCAATACATACCTCTCAAAGAGATCTAGGTTGTCATTACCTTTCTGATGTTTGAAAAGATGGTGAATATCCAAAACTCTAAAATACAAATGTTAATAATACTTATTCACAGGGTTCACTCAGCCCTCACTGGAGCATAAAGATTAAAAATGATTCAAAATGAAATAGGCTTGTTCCGGTGAAGGAATACACGAGAAATAATTATCTTAAACATATTTATTTTCTCTTAATATATCCGTGCAGCTTTCGTGAAAGGTGACCTGGACGTCTAGGGGTAAGGTGTTGGAATTCTGTGTTGGGGGTCCGGAGTTCAATCCTCGATCCTGGCACAGATTTATCTGATTACCAAACCCTTCCTTCACCTCTGACAAGACGTGTATTAATCACAACTTGTGAATGTGGGGAATGCCAGGCCTCCACCGTGGTTCGGATCCCACGTTAAACTGTAGGTCCTCCATTTTATCTCACAATCACCCCACCCTTTCCACATTAGCGTAAGTGCGTCTAACCGAACGGGTAGTAAGACGTTGTACTAATCATAATAATAATTATAGACTTCCGTGCAAAATGTCACATGCTTTTAAAATGCACACACTTTCCAGATTCAATATGAATTTATTGTAAATGTTGATGTCGCCTTCCCTTTCTCCACGAGAAGAGGAATAGGGGGTAGAATAAGCAGTACAATCCTGAGAGCTTTTGTCTCGAGAAATTTGACTATTGATATCAGCCTCATTTTTATAATACGCAGTCGCGTCCCTTCTGTAATCAGACAAAATCAATCATATTGAACCAATAATAGGTAACAACATTAGTCACACGTTCTATAGTGTCTTAACTCTTAATCGAAATAAAATAAAGCGTTGGTGACACGGAGGTCAAGGTTCAAATGTCGCCCGGGTGTATTTGCTTGTTTTTAAAAGAATTATGCCAAGTAGTCACCTATTTCCATGCTAATATATCATAGCGCACAACCATTTGATAAGAATTAAAGTAAATGATTAATTATACTTTATGAGAACTGAACACGTTTGATAAGATTTTTCAACAATAGAGGTACCCCTGGCATAATAAGTATTGATTGATAGATTTAGGAGGAATTAAAATATTTACTTTTTTCGGGTTTTTGTTTTGCCGAGTGTTTAGCATATATGATTAAATAGTTTATGTTTTATTAAGTATGAACACATTTGGTCTCTGTTAACAATGTACTTAACAATGTGGGTTATATTAAGTCGCATACCGTGGTGGTGGGGTGGGGGGGGGGGGGGGTGCAGGACTGTAAACCTGTGAACCCCCAGCACCAGAACGTTGTTGAAAACTGGTTATAGGCGTACTGGAGTGAAGTCTTAATTTATTATTTGGGTGTATCCAGTGTACAAGGGGTATGCAGTTTAGCTAAACATTCCCAAGGTGTTCTTGAAGGGCAAAAGTTTGAGAACCACTGTCCTAGTAAATAAATAAATATCTAGCCAAACTCCTTCTGAAATAGTTTGGACAATTCCTGTGACTGTAAACATAATAATTATGTTGTTTGTCATATAAATTTAGTAGCAACATAATATATGTGTTATGTTGTCTGTCCATGATCTAATTCATAACTACAAGAATACAACTCACTTGATGATTTAAGGTTACAAAATAGTCAACCGAAAGATGCCATAAAATACTGGTTCTATTTTTGTACTATGTTTGGTCTAAACTCATCAATTAGATATTAAATTCTGAGTAAACTATATAGATACTGTGGTCAGATTTCTTATGTTTATATTGCATAGGATTAAATGAAAAATCCACTCTCAACTACGTTTTAAAATATTGACTATAAAGGCCAAGAAACAAGTCTCACCTTGAAATCGTTCTCGCCAATCATCAGCAATACCTGCTCTCCCAGATGGGGGTAGGTTTTCAGTCTCCGGTTGAGCTGACAAGTGGTTTGTCCGGAAACACAGAGCCCAACCCAAAGATCCACTGCCTGTAAATTTAAAAAAGTAATTTCAGGTACATTCAAGGCCGCAGCCAGCCAATAATTTCAGAGGGGGTTATGTGGGCTCATCACTCAAATCCTGGAATCTAGAAAAAAGTATAAACGACAAACGGTTCTAGAAGCTATCTAAAGTGTTTTTATGACAAAATAATGCCCTAACTACCCGAGGTGCTAGGGAATTTTTCTAAAATATTAAACTCCTCTAGATGTGATCATAAGCGTTTTTTAATGGCAACATATCCCCCTAATTGCCAGAGGCTATGACATTCTAAATACTAAACCCCTCTAGAAGCTATTAGGAGTGTGGCAACACAGACCCTAATTTGTACTTGTATCTTAATTTTGATATTATTTGAACCATAAAGAAAGCAAATATATATCTTGTTCATAAAATTTGTGGGAGGGGGGGTTACTGAACCCCCAACCACCCCCGGCTACGATTTTGGGTAACTTCAATGTGTTTGCTGAAGTGTAAACTGATGCATCCCGTAACTTGGACAAAAAAGATAATATATATTACAATTACGTTATTTATATTAAGATCAGGAACCAAAAAGTATTAATATATTATTTTTTTTCCCTTGTCATTTACATGTGTTATTATCGAAATTATGTGAATTATTCAAAGGAATAAATAAAAAATAGCCGAGCTACTCCACAGCCGCCTTAAAGATCTTACTAAAAATGGCAGAATATAAAATCTTTCCCAAAAGATGTATGAGGAAATATTCTTACTAGTCTTTTTTGGCTTTTCCCCTAGTACGGTGACCGCAAATCTTAATAGCATGGAGCTGCCTACTAGTTGATAATCAATGAATGTAGGATCCTGAAAAAAATTGTTGTTTTTTTTATGTTTACAATCCAATCTTTCCCAAACACAAAATTATTTGAGACTATCTACTTTCACGTATTTTTATACAAGTCAAGTGATATGCAGCTGTCACTTTGGAAAGATCTTATCAATAACTATAAACTAAAATAAATAATCTAGGAAAATATTATAAATATTGACTGGAAATAAATAGGGTCTTTCTATTTTCCAAAAGGCCCTTATAAAAATTGAGTTGTATGTTGAGCACTTGGTTGTATGACAAACTAGTTTTACCGCTGCTTTTCTGGCATTTAAGTGGGTTAATTTTTTCGGGCGAATTGTTTATACTACCAACAACATCATTTAACACACGTATGAGGCAAGGGAAATGTTTCATCATGTCAAAGACGCAACACTTTAATCTGTATGTAGAAAGGAACTAGAATTGTTTATATATTTGCATTTTATTTATCGACATTTACTCGCATACGCGGAGGCATTGTTGCAATTAACACAACAACAAAAAAGTAACAATACTCTAGTTATTATTTCAATATTAGCTCCTCAGTGTGGAGGAATTGTTGAGAACTAATATAAAATAAAAAATTGTTTATCAAAATCATATAGGCTATTGAAAGTGTCTGTAAATGAGTCCGGAAAATATGAGTAAAGTAGAGGGAGGGAAGTGAAAATTGCAAGGTACTTGGGGTTAATCTCTGTCAACAAAAGGCTGGGAGAGTAGTTGTTTAACCACGTGAAAAACTTATGTCAAAATATATTGATATTAGGGGATATCAACGGTCTCCTTTAGAAATTGAACTTAAGTGACATAAGAAAGTATTATTAGAAATATTCTCAACGGTAGAAAAAAGCTTTAAGTGACTAGATGTATACACTTCTCTCCAATTATGATTATTTGATATAACTATTAGCCTAACAAGTGATTCTACTATAATTCTGATAAAATTACAATTGCAGTAGAAACAATTTCTTCCTTTCCGTTGATTTTGAGCCAGAGACGGTCCGGTCCAATCTAGTGTCTGGAAAGCACAATAACAGAAAAGGATACGCCCTTTTTTAAGACATTTGAAAGGGTAGCTAAATCGAAATTGGCTTACAACGCAACATCATTAAAACTCAACAAAGACAAGAATACAATAAATGTGTGTGTCATATTCCTACATCTACTTTCTTACAAATTCTATTGTATACCTTTATAATTGGCAGAATACACTTAAATATTTATTCCCCCCAAAAAACCTTTAATATTTCGATAATAATGTGAAACAAGCTTCTTTTAAAATTTAGATCATGGAGTAAATAGTATGAAAATTTTTTTAATTTAAAAGTATTTTTACATTTAATTCGAGCCAGGCCCGGATTAACACCTTATCGGCCCTGTGCCAAGTACAACTTGGGGCCTTCAGAAGTTAGTTCTCCAATGGACCTTACATATAATAAACGTCATAATTGGAGAGTTCAGAAGTTAGTTCTCCAATGGACCTTTAAAACGTATATAATTAAAACTCGTTCAATATAACCTTTGGAGAGTTCAGGCAACTCTTTCCCTTCCACTGGGCCAGCCCTCTCGTCGTATGGCCTGGATGACATTCTCACCTCATGTTAATTTGTCGATTATTCAATTTTAATAATCCTACTATTTTACCCTTATAAATTATTTTCAATATAAAATACAAGTTTATTTTCCTGTTCTAAGTCAACGTACCTTTAGCAGATATTGAGTATTTTAGGTTTACCAAAAGCAGCTGGTTGTGTTTATTTAGAAGCACAGGGTGTCACACTACACGTATTACCTACCAGGCCGCCAGGGCTGCTAGCGACGCGTACGGGGTACAATAAAATAACAGATAGGGATTTTATAGTTTAATTTGGAATAAATATTACAAAAAAATATTGAAATATTGAAAAATATTCCCATAAAATAAATATGACAAGTCGAAGTGATTTATGTGTGGGCGAGTGGGGCCCCCTAACCCTGGGTTTCCATGTGCATAGCACGTTTGTCACGCCTGAATCCGGGAAAGCTCGAAGCCCAACTAAAGATTAAATTATATTGATTTTTAATTTTATATATATATATATATATATATATATATATGAAGAGTCCAAAGGAAAAACCAGCTAACCCAAGATCATTCAATTTTTGAGGAGAGCCATTTTAAAGTTGTAAACCTAATAACTTCTTCAGTTTCACACATTAATTAATTATCACGAACGTTACACTTGATTATAAATGTATGGAGAACGTTAATATAAATTTTACCTTAGAAATAGTTTTGTTTCTTTAAAATAAATTTAATTGTAACTTAACTACAAAATATCCTAAGGAAAAACAGGCTAACAACAAGGTTTACAAGGGAAAAACATGACTTTCCATAATTACACGACACTTTTCAATATTAAACAATGTAAGTTACTACTATACTACACCAAAATCTTTTTACTTATACCCATTAGACCTACTACAAAGTTCCATTAAGTTTTATTAATTTTCTTCTTTTCATATTTAAGATTGTCGAAATAAGCCTTGGCTTCGTCACCACAAAATGTCTTCAGATGTGAAGGTCCCGAAATTTTTCCCCAGATATTTGCAGTGTTTCTGAAATAAAAATGGAAGCTATATATTATATAGCTCGTCAAAAAACAAAAGGAAAAACTGGAAATAAGGAAAATTGAATTGCTCTTACCTTCATAAGCTCTGTTTGGGAAGAGGAACGTATTTTCTTCTTGTGGAGTAGGTCTCTGGAGACTTCTCTTCTCTGGAGTTGTCAGTACAGATGAAACCCATGCTGCATTGTACATTTCCCTGTGCTGAATGAAGCGAGGATGTTCTTTGGAGATTTTGGCCTCTTTGATGAGACGTGTTGGGAATGGACATTTATTCACATAGCGACATACAGTGGGGTCTCCGAAGAAGGAATTCCAGTTCCTTACTATGCTTTGGTCCACCTGTACCATCACAAAAGGTTCCGGTTTTTCTCTGGCTTCAGATATTGCTTCGGCCCATTCACGTGGTACTTCTACTCGTTTCTTTGCATTTACTAGACCCATGTTCTTATCACACTCCAGAAATGAATGCCCTCTCCAGGGGAACGTAATACACACTGTCTCTAATCTCTTTAAAACATGCACCACATAGTGAAGGTAGCGAAATACAGTGTAGGTTCTTATTTTGCCCCGCACATGAATCACAAAACAAGGTAAGGTGTTTGACTCGGGGATCTAAGAAGTTTGTGATGTAGTAGTGAAGAAAGCTTACGACTTCGTTAGAGCCTTTTTGGCAACTTCTTCACTGTATCCAAACCAAACAGATTTACCGGTTGAAAGTACATGAATATTAAACGTGTAGTACGAACAACTGTCTTTTGTAATAAACATCATTCGTAGTGATGTTTGGTACTGGAAGGTTTCGTTGGTAATCCATGCATACAGCTTCTTTCAGAACATCTTTTTGACTTTCCTTCTATGCAGCACGTTTTCTTGAATAGAAGGTTCCTGCTCGCCTCAAATGAAGCTCTTGCAAAGTCTTAAGAGACTTGAACTTTGATGAAATCTCATTCCTTTCCTCTTGTGCCAAACCCCCCGCTACTAGTTTTTTATTTAGTGCTTCAACTTCTGCAGTGTGTTTGTCACAGGTGGAACATGTATCAGATCTTGGGTAACCAAAAGCTATATTGAACTCGGCATTAACAATCTGTCTGTATTTTTCGTATGACGTTTTGATTTCAGGGTACATTTCACAAAACATGTCATACAATTTTCTGACATTCAGTTCTTCAGGGAGATAATTTTTGAAGACTTATTTAAACTGTAATGGCTCGTACGACCCTTAAAAGAACTTATATGGGAAAAAATTGCTTTTTTATTTTCATTGTCCAGCTGGTGGGTCTGTTTTTGTGTTTGCCCCTTTGGTCTTCCGTGCCGAGCCTGTTTTTTTTATGAAGATTGAATAGTTAATACCCTAGCCTTTGTAATGCCATGTAGACTTATGAAGCCCTGTCTGCACACTACTTCTTCCTGGTAGCCATCATTTTGTTCCATTCTAATTTTGTAGTGAAACGAACAATCACGGAAATTGGCCTCTTCTTCATCCCCCTTAGCGTATCTTCGTTTAATAGGAACTATATTCATGAGACCGGCAAGATGCGCTGATTGTTTATTCCAGTCACCAAGTTCATTGAATTTTTTAATCAAGATTGACCTTTGTTGAGGAGGAATTTTTCGAAAACATTGGTGAGTCTTACATTCACAGTCTGGGCCTGTTTCGAACGCGAAGCACGCAGTTTTTTCATCATTTCCCGAACTGTTCCAAACTTCTTTCTTTTCTTTGCTGATTGTGATTCTGATGGTCTGCTCCTTTCATCTTGTGAAGAACTCTCTTCACATTTCTCATCCATGTTGGCGTGAAAATAGAAACACGAATAACCTAACCTAAAATAATAAGCTAGGCTATGCTATCTCAAAATAAAGCTAAAAAAATGGTTTACATTAAATAAACTGAGAATTAAAGTGTATCTAAAAGAAAACCACTCCTATGTCTAGGAAATTATTTTTTTAAAAGATGTAATTTGCACCAAAATAGAACAAAGGTGTCACAAACACTCAAACCATCTCACTTTAATACGCGCGCAAACACAGAACGAAACTGGACTAATATCACTGCCACTAGATTGAAGTATGATGATGGTTAGCCTGTTCTTCCCTAGGAGCGCTGAGGGTTAGCTGATTCATCCATTGGACACCAAATTTCAGACGGCTGTAACTTAGTAGGTTGATTTGTTATGACACTTTTGTATTGGAAATATTGTAGTACTTGGAAAGAACTACCAGATGGCATTGAAATCTCATTTTTAGAAATCTTGAGGGTTAGCTGGTTTTTCCTTTGGACTCTTCATATGTGTATATATGTATATATATTATATACATATATATGTGTATATATATGTATATATATTTTTTTTAATGAGGAGGGAAATCCTTTTTACGGAGACTTCAGATCCATCTGAAAGACTGAGGGACTCCGCTAGAGAAGGTGACTCTAGGTGTACGGCCAGAATATTCCATATTCCCGACGTACCGAACTACAAAATGTAGAACTCTACCCACTAAAACCCCCGGGGTAAAGCCCTGTACCCCACCTCGAGAGTGTTCTCCAATACACCCCACGCGGAACGGCCGTTAGGCATTACTTCGCGTGAGGCTGGATGGCTAACTGCCTACTCCGTCGTTTGCCATTATCTAGGTGGTCTACTCCTTCTCTTTCCTCTACCTGAGGTTCTTCACAACGCGCGAAGCCATGTCAGCTACAGCCTTCCAGTTGTTCTCGTTGAGCAGCATCAAACTGACGATGCTTTCTGGAGATGATCTCGTCTGGAGTCGCCTATCTAGCTCCTTCTCAGCAGCGAAGCGGGGATACCCGAAAAAGACGTGCTCCGCAGTCTCTTCCAACCCTGTGCAGTTTGGACAGGATGGTGAATCATCTAGTCCGAATCTCTCCAGATATGACCTGAAGCATCCGTGGCCTGTCGGAGCTGGGTGAGGTAAAAGTCCGTCTCACCGTGTTTCTCGTATTCCAGAGTGACACTACTGGAATAAGACGGTGGGTCCATCTACCATTCGTCGATGAGTCCCAGCGTCTTTGCCATATTTCCATGGTTTTCTTCTTTTCGTCCCTCACGTTGGTTGTTTTCGTGAGCTCGGAAGGAGTCCGGGTCTGGCGGTAAGTCCTATTTCGCTCGTCTGTCAAGAGGTCGATAGGCGTCATATCTGCTATCACGCGAGCATCGCCAGAGACTGTGCGGTAGGCACATGCAACACGCAGTGCCATTCTCCTATGTACCTTGTTCAACATGTGGCATGCACCGCCACTTTCATTGCCGGTGACCAGACTGGTGCTGCGTACAGCATAATGGAGCTTGTAACCGTAGAAAGCAGACGTCTGCGGCTCGGCTTTGGGCCTCCCGTGTTGGGCATGATGCTTGAAAGCGCATTTGCCACCTTTGCTGCTTTTTGGCTGACGTTCCGAAGATGGTCGTTAAAGCGTAACTTGCATCTAGTTGCACGCCCAGGTACCTCAGTAAGGTTGAGATATGATGACATTGTCTCCTACACTCAGGGTGATGGATTCTCTGATTTTCCTTCCTGTCACTAGTACTGCCTCCGTCTTGTGATCTGCTAGTTGCAGGCCAACTGAAGAAAGCCACTGACGGATGTTGGCGATAGCTCTGTTCGCTATGTACGTAACCTCATCGAGGAACTTTCCAACAGCAACTATAGCGATGTCATCGGCAAATCCCACTAACGTAGCTCCGTCTGGCAATGGAAGCCTCAGCACCGCATCGTACATGATGTTCCACAGCGGAGGACCAAGAACTGCTCCCTGCGGCACTCCTCCGGTTACCCGGTACATTCGTTGACCCGTCTCAGAGTCGTAGGTCAGGACTCTATCTGAGAAGTAACTAGCGATCATCCTCCGAAGATAGGCAGGTACCTCCATCTTCCGAAGCGCTTCCATGATGCAGCTCCATTTAGCAGAGTTGAACGCATTTTTCACATCGAGGGTCACGATGGCGCAATATTTCTTCGTGCCTTTCGACCAGATTCTGCCTGCTATTGCGTCCCTGGCAATGGTTACAACTTTATCTATCGCATCAATAGTACACCTGCCTTTACGGAATCCTAGTTGGTTTTCAGAGAGGCCCTATATATATATAATACGTATAGAACGAGACAGCACTTGAAATAATCCTAAAGTTACTACACGAGAGATCGTTAGTCAAAGAATTAAACTAGAAAATAAATATTAAGGGGAGTATAATTTATACTCACTGCAGTTTGTTGGGAACACTGTATCTCTATATTTGTTGCTTACCAATGGTCGATTTGAGGAAACAGATTTTTCCAAAATCTTTGGTGAGATGGATTGGCATACTTATGGTAGAAATAATATTTAAAGGTTTCACCCTTGTATTGATAGCGTTTTGGGTCCCTGTTATTTATCTGAAAATAATGGATAAAGTATATATTTTTTTTCTTTTTAACTATGCACATTTCCCTTTAATACTTCAGCCATGGATGACTAGACAAAATTGAATGATTTAATTTTCAGTGAAATTAAACTCTCTTATATTATTCCAATTATTTTAATTGATTATAATTTATTTCAATATGTTCTAAGTCCATAAGGCTTTTTCAGAATCTCATAACATTTAGTACTAAAGACAAGACGACCAAGAAGCAAGAGGTAGGTCCTATATAAGGAGATGGAGCAGCTTGTGTGTATCGCACCCACAAAATCATAAAAAGTTAAAATGTTTGAAAAAATTAACAATAATAATATGAAAACCCCACGATTAGAAAAAACAAACTTGGCCACCAGTAACGTTGCGAAGAAGTCTTACGACCTCTTCCTTGCCTTACCTCATCCAATCTCCCAACCCAACATCCAATCAATCACTCATCTCAAAGAAACCTATGTACCCACCGGAACTCCTAGGTAAGCAGGTCTGTCTTTTCACTCCAAGCCTTGAGTTTGCTGCAGCCATGGACGTGCCTGGCTTTCAGACTATGGGGGGGACGGGGACACCAAATATTATAAATGATTTAACTCTCCCTAATAATAATTGTTTATATACTTAATATAAACAACGCCTACACCTGCAATACTCTTAAATTCAATTTCATATCTAAATGAACACAATAAACTTGTACATAAGATTATGAATGCTTATTTTGTCCAACATATCTATGTGTTTGACACGCAGTCACATGGTTAATGCACCCTTGTGTCATTGGTCCTCAAGTATGTTTTAAGGTGTCGTAACGAAATAAATGATCTTTCCGCCTCACATTACGAGCTTGGAACAACCACCAGCATAAGCAACAGAACCTCAATATTATTGAGCGTTGCTCTCACTTCAGGATATAGCCTTTGAAATTCGGTTAGGGCATCATAAACATAAGTAGGTGCACTTAAACGAAAAAAAAAACTTATTTCGAAATTGAACAAAACATTTATCGTTAATTTCAGGCTACATTTTCAGCACTGGATTTATTTATCCTTTTAAAAGACTCCTTCCCAACTTTCTTATGTGATCAAGTCCATCTTGATCAAATCTTGACTTTAGACCTCCATCATTTGTGTCTATAGTGGCAAAATACTCATGGCGAAAGTAGTTCTCGACTGAAGTAAAAGTGAACGCTGTAGCAGGACCTGTGTAACGAATTGACGGTTTCTTCTGTCTTGGTAGCGAAAGAACCTGCAAGTTGTTCGTAACAATGATTTTGTTAGCTTCTCCCCAAATTCATAAAAACTCGTCATTTTCTCTGAGTCTTTGTAAACTAGAAGACACTATTTATATGGTCTGCATAGGTCCGGAAGTACTCATTTTTCTTCACTGAAAAGATTTATTCAAAATTTCTAAATTGTTTATTATTTTCCTTGCAATAAGGAAGCCTAAAACGGTTTCTCCTGACTCAAACACTTTAAATAACCCACTTGATGACTGTTGATTTTCTTCAACATACAGTGCTTCAAGTGTTTGTAAAATCATTGAATAGTTTTCCAGAATCTCTTCAATCTGAGCACCTCTGTATATCCACCTGGTCGGACAAAGGGGCTTAATGCTGGCATTAGATGTCAAAGGACCATTAAAAGCAGCTTCTCGGATATTAATAAACTTGGTTTTAGGCCGGGAACACACGAGCGTTGTATTAACGGACGTTGTAACGTTCCGTTGTTGTATGGTATTGAATTAAATTCAGCCAGTCACACGAATAACGTCCGTACAATTTAACGTCCGTACAACGCTCTTGACGGACGAGACATGCTACAACGTACGTTGAACAGTGACACAGGACGTTGTAGCATATTATGTGACAGTACTGAGCCAGACACACGACCGTCAATTTGACGTCCGTTGAGGTCATTTTGAGAGGCAATATTTTTGAAGTAGATTATTATAATGGATATAGAACATTTGATATCGGAGATTGAAAAGCGTCCTGTTTTGTGGGATGTAACTAGCAGCGAGTATAAAGACCGTAATAAAAAAAATGAAGAGTGGTTGAATGTTTCCGAAGCAGTAACCGAAGATTTCAAGGGAAAACTGAAACGGAAAGAAAAGTTATTGTTAAGTAGAAAATAATATAAAGTAGGCCTGTTTATTTTATAAAACTATTTATAATTAATTTTAATTATGACAGCTATTACAAAGTGGTTCAGCTATTACAATGATTACAATTATTAAAATGATTACAAAGATTTCAAATTTTTTCGTTTTGCCATGGTACTTGTCCAATGTCACTAACAAAATATTTGGTTAGGGCATCTCTAAATATGTTTGCAGACCTATTAACATATATATGATCATCCATAACCTCAATCACATCCATTCCATTTACTGTTAGGGTATCCTCGAAGCTGAATCCATCACGTTCACGTACAAAATTGTGCAACACACAACAGCATTTCACAATATCCACGGCAAATTCTATACCCACGTCAATAGGTCTATGGAATATTCGCCACTTATTGGTTAAGATTCCAAAAGAGCACTCCACATATCTCCTAGCTCGTGACAGCCTGTAGTTAAATATCCGTTTCTCCCTGTGTAAATATTTACCTGCATAAGGTCTAAGCATGTTTGATGACAGCCCAAAAGCTTCGTCACCTATGAATGCATAAGGCAAGGGTCTAGAAACTCCTGGTATCACACTTGGTGTTGGGATATCAATAGATTTGTTTTGCAATCCCTGCCATAAGGAGGAGTTTCTAAAGATAGTGGAATCCGAGTCTTTTCCAAAAGATCCAACGTCAACGTATGTGAAGCGGTAGTTAGAATCTACAACGGCCAGTAGAACCACAGAGAAATAATGTTTGTAGTTAAAATATAAGGATGCACTTCCTCCAGGTTTGATAACTCTAACGTGTTTGCCATCGATAGCCCCTAGGCAATGTGGAAAATTTGCCTTCTGTTGAAAACCGTCTGCTATTTCTTTCCATTTTTCTTTACTAGGTATTGGTATGCATTCCTCATGCAATACCTCCCAAATTTGTTTACAAACTGTCTGTATAATTTTGCTAAGAGTGGATCGTCCTATTCGATAATGATAGTGTAAATCACTAAGGTTGTTTGTACTGCCCAAATATCTGAAACCAATGAAAATATAATTAAAATATTGATAAAATGATTACTCGATCCAAGCAAACCATTAATCCAAAAGATAAATAAACATTGTTAATTATTATCTTAGCCACATAAAAACCTATTATGTTATAAACTGACCTAACATAACCTTATCTTTCGACTCCACTAAGTTATTAATTGAGAAAAATATTGTTTATCTCATTAAAATAATTGTTTGATAACTTGTTTTTATACTTGACTCTATGATTAATAATTATAAATAACTTTGTTTTATTTATTCAACCATTCTTTTATGTTTTAGTACAAGAAGTCATCAACAAGTGGAGAGCTGTTCGGGACAATTATGTCCGTAGTAAGAAAAAACAAAACGAAAATATAAAATCTGGTTCTGCTTCAAAGAATGTAACAAGATATGTGTATGGGGAACAATTAGCATTTTTAAATAAATGCCAAGAACCACGACCCACTGCTAGCAGTATTCAAGTGGAAATAGAGGAAACAACAGACCTAGAAGCTCAACATACAGGTACTGTTGACGTGGAGTATAATAAGAGAAAAAATGATAATGTAAGCTCTGAAAAACAAAATGTTACCAATTTTAAATGTCCACCACAAAAAAAAAAAAGAAATTTATCATTTTACAAGTCTACGCTGCGGTAGTAAAACCTTCACAATGGATGAAAAAAATGCATTTCAGAATTAAAGTTATGGAAACTACTACAAATATTAAACGATCTAAACAAACCATTGTCCCTAGTATTTCTTCTGTTGTAACGCCATATCATCGTCCTCATAACATCGTGCACCAAGAGCCCATCCAACAACAGCTACCAGCCACAGTATATAAATCAACATCTTTCAGCAACACCATTAACGTCTTACTTCACCCAGTTTTCTCCTGTTGGTGATGATCCACCATCAAGTGCGTCAACAAACGTCACTGACTCTTCAATGGACTCATTTAATGATTATTAATCCAATAATATTTAAAACATAATAAATGCTGAATAAAGAATTTGTATGCTTAGTTTTTATTAATAAAGTATTCAGAAAAAGTATAAACTAAATTAAATGTTTCTTTATTTTCCCTTCTAATAATAGAGAAGTTCCACAAAGTAGTGTATAAACTAACTATATATTTTATATATTTCCTAATATGTATTTGTGTGTGTGTGTGTGTGTGTGTGTCTTTCCACACCCTCAATGGGACAGAACCTAGTGGAGTCAAATTTTAATTATTAGTCACAATAAGGTCCTACTTACCTTAAAGCAACAGCAAGCATCTCTTCCGCTGTATTGCAAGTCTCATAATTAGTATTCTGATGCGTAATCCTTTGTTTTATTTTGCCAAACAATTCATCAAAGGATGTTGGGACATACGAAAATAATTGAAAAACTTTTCTTCATCATCTCGAAGACGCCCATATAGTGTATAAAATGCACCTTGTTATAGTTCTTTCACTGTTTTATGGATGCACCCACCCATTTCCTTTGTTTTGTTTTTTATTTCGCATTCTGAATGCAGCATAAACGATAACCGCGGCTTCAACATCGTCCATTTTTTTTCTATCGGTTTTTCGGCGTATACTAACGTTCTGTGTGACCAAGGTAATAACGTCAGTCAAAAATTAACGTCCGTTGATACAACACTCGTGTGTTCCCGGCCTTAGCTGTCAATGATTGTGAAAAACAAAACTCCAAGTTCATGGGCCCATTTGCATTGAATTCCTCGCATTAATTGATGTATCACATGCATCCCTTGTGAGCCCCACAGTGAAACAAACACGTCTAGAGGCTGTCTATCCTTTATTATAGACTATACTGCTTTGTTGATCCCACTCATATTGGAGCACCATCATAGGTTTGTCCATGCAAATTCGAGAGAGGTAGTTGAAATCTGGTCATTATATAAAAAAGAATGGCTGCAATCGACTCCCAGTTGTTTTAGTAGAACTGTTTATTCCCAAAAAAACTTTCATGAGCCTTTGAGTTTTCATCAACCCAACACACACATATGCTAAGCTGTTCAGTCCCAGTAATATCACGTGAACCGTCGCAAGTCAAAGAAAACAAATTGAATTTCAGCACAAAGATTTCTATCAATTTCATTACCCATTATTTCAAAATCTCAGGTTGAATATTTCTATCTGTGTATACCTCTCGTTCCTTATTCAACCGATTTTCAAAATATGAATCATCCTCTGAACGTAGTTCTATAATACGAAATAAGTTTCAACTTTCTTGTTGATTTCCTCTTAAAGCTAGACCTTGCAAGGATAAATATTTAAATGAAGTGAAAATTTTCAAAAGACATTCCCTAGAAATCTTACGTTCAGAAACTAAAGAAGAATTTAACTGGGCATTCATTGGATTTTTTTAGCTGTTTATAACTTAAAACTGTTTGTAAATGACTATCTGACTTTTCGTGTGATCGAAACTTGTCCTATGCCTTTTTCTAGTTTTTAAATCCATTTGTAGAAAACGCTGGATCTATTTTCCTAGCAAGATTGTTATCAGGAAATAATTTATGATATATATTACAATAAAAACAAAGAGCTCCATCGGCACTGTTTGTAGAGGCAAAGTGAACTCCTTGTACCATTCTGGTTGAAACCGAAGTATTTTTACTTTTAAATTCTGTGTAGGAAATTTGGTTGATATTGTAACTGGCAGGTTTGATGCTAGATATGTATTGCTTTCACAACTATTAACTTGTGATTTTATTCAAAAATTTTCTGTTTTATTAAAATTTAAGTTGGCTTGAATGGACTTTTCTTCAGGCTCGCCAAAGCAGTGTTTTTTTAGGGGGATTTTAGTTCAGTTGGGTGAAGCACATTTTGTTTTGATTAATAAACGATCCATACTCAAAATAGTTTTCTAAATCACGTTGATTTATATCAAGTTCACTTTTACTGACAAACCACATTAGCTATGTCATATGTAGTCCTAATACATAAATAATTTATTTACAAAACATTTAAACAACACCACACACAACACTATTTATCTTAGCATTCACAAGTTTGCTGCAACTATTCCGATAAAGTTAAGAACTTTTCAATAAAATAAACAATTTATTAATGCAACAAGAATGTCACCAACCTAAAAAACTAATTTATTCGCGCTATTGTCTATACAAATGAAGCAAGATCCACCTATTTATTAAGTTCATTTCATTTCAAAATAACTGTAATTTCTAGAATAAAAAACTATTCAAATAAATCATTAAATACGTTATTGAATTCAAGGGTAATTTCCTCTGATTTTTGGGGGGGGGTGTCCCCCCGTCCCCTCTCCAAGGCACGCCCATGGCTGCAGCTGTGGATATGGGGGGAAAGGGTGGCCCACTAAACCCATCCATACTTTATTCACATTGAATAGCTGGGAACTTATTAAACCAATTCCCTATAAACTCTAGTGTGTGAGGCATAACATAATCACAATTATCACCCGCCCATGTCTAACTGCGCAGTACAATAATCAGTAATCAGCACCCCAAGATGGACGAATAGTAAATGTTAGGCGTATCGACATGAGTGGCCCTAGCTGTGGTGCATAATAGCGGTAACGTTAGTAGTGGTAGCGGTGACCTGAATCAACTTGCCTTGACGCTGATTGGCCGGACAGGTCACGTGACCATGCCTCCTGCTCTCTGATTGGTTGTTATTTTTCCCCCACCCTGACCTACTTTCCTCTGATTGGCTGTTATTTTCCCCCACCCCTGACCTACTTTCCTCTGATTGGCGAGCCCTCCTATCCGCCCCTCCAGGCCTTCCTCCTCCGCGTCCAACCACGTACATGTTGGGGAATAATTATCGTTAATTAGGAGTGTCACGGCGGCCTTGTTGGTTTTTGCTTAATTGGTGAATAATTATTGTTAATTAGGGTGTCACGGTGGCCTTGTTGGTTGGATTTTGGGCTTTCCCCTCGGCCATGGCTGGAGACCTTTCCTATCAAAGGTAGGATGGGGGATGTCGGGTTTTTATTCGGGCTGTGTGTTGCTCGACCCTTTCCCTTATCGGCTTCAGTGTGTAATCCCAAAATTTCTCCTTTCACTCCGCTGTTGGTTTTCCCCCTCCAGCCCCTCCCCCTACAGGCTGCAAAAAACCAGTTGATTCTTGCTTAGGACGAGTTGGGACAAGAATGCAGGTGTGTGGAACCCTTTCCCCCTCTGGCACCAGGTTGGGGGCAGAAAGTCAGGACAAGAATTCGTGTGTTATTCGCAACTCTAGCGGGCATTGCACAATCGGGGCCACGAATCCTTGGTTGGGGCCGCTTTCCCGGTAAAAAAAGTTACTAAAATCGTTTGTTCAATATCGTCTTTCAAAAAAACGCACGGTGTGTGTACCCGTAATGGACGGACAAACGTTTTTTTTCATTGCTTGTTATGTCGCAAACTCTAGTGCCATATGCACAATCAGGGGCCACCGAATCCTCGGTTAGGGGCCGCTACCCCGGTACAAAAGTCTATTAAAATGGTTTGTTTGGTTCGTCTTTCACAACGAACGGAGTGTGTATCCGTATGGAAGGAACAACCTTGGGGTTTTTCCATTGCGTTTTATGTCGCAACCTCGGCGCCAGGTTGGCGGGTCGTCAAGACAAGTTGAGCAAGAATTTAATTGCCCCAGGGAAAGGGTTTTTTTTTCCTGGCTCGACAAGTCGATTTGGGGAAACAAGAATTTATTTAGGTCATCGTGGGTCAGGTTGGGGGAGACAAGTCAGGACAAGAATTATATCGGGGACGTCGAACGAGGGAGGGTATAAAGAGGGGCACACCCCCCCCCCCACCTGGTTGTCTAGAGCCAGGTAATTTGGGGACAATTTACTTTTATAATTTATATTTACTTTTACAACAAAACCACAAGTAAACGCTTTAAGGATTGAATTTATTTTAAATTATGGGTTGTTAAAGTTTAAATATTAAACTTTACATCTTAAACAAACAAAAATTTAATGGCCGCAAAAGAATATTTAAACTTTTACAAACTAAAAATTTTTAAGTTTAAAAAAAAAAATCATTTATGAGGATTTTGAAATGTTTTTAAATTAATACGTTGTTACGTTTTAAATATGAACTATACACATGGCTGGTATAAAACATTTACACAAAACAAATTGTTACTTAAACATGACAATCAATTTAATGACGGCAAAAAAATTTGTTGATTAATAATTATTTACTTTTACGCAACGAGAAATTTAATGTTCGAAAAAAAAAATTTGTTTTATTATATTTATTATATTTTGTAATAATATTAATGGAGGATTAAAATAAATTTCAGGGCGTTTGTTTTACTTATTATATATCAAGGGGTCGAATAACGGGGTAGCGCTTTCTTCACAGCGTCTATATCGTATCGAATCACTATCTTCGTGGAGAGTTTTAATTAATAAATTTGGGGAGGGGGATGCAAGGTTTATTGTAGGGATAATATCGTTGTTGTTTGTTGAGGATTTGAAACGTGGTTCTTAGGTCGTTTGCGTTACTTTGGCAATGCGGCCGGTCCGAAACCCCCTGAAGGTTGCACGTGTGAAATAGTTTTAGGGGGCCCCAAAGTACCCGGAGACCGCAGGGCCCTGAAACGCCGAGGCCAGAGTTGGAGGGCCCCTTAAATTCAGTATGTCTGCAGGGGCCCCTTGGAGAAGCGGGATGTTGGGGAGGGGAAACGCTTCCCTGTCCTGAGTGTCCATGTCGTACCTGTTAGGGGTGCCTCTGGGATCGGGTGAGGGGGAACACGGTGCCTGGGGTAGTGGTTGTTGAACGGTGCGAGAACAACGTCGGTCAGATAGGCGGCACTCCTATGTAACGTGACCTATCCTACCTCTGAAGGTTGAGGCAGAGCGTCCAGAGGGTCCAGTCGGCCTGTTCGGGGGTGCATTGGGATTGGGTAGAGGGGGAACATCAGTGCCTGGGGTAGCTGCCGGCGGCAAGTCGGCCAGATAGACGACCATGCGCCACGAGGTTATCCGCCACCCCAAACTTTCCCTACTTGGGCTAAATCGGCTGCCCGTTGCACCATCGTTAGTCCATCAGCGCTCCGGATCCCTCTAAGCAATTAAGTTAGGTTTTACTTTACGGGTACTGATCATTTAAATTTAAATAAATTATAACCTGTTTATTCATTAACGAATGATAAAGTTTATTCGCGTAATCTATGCAGACAGTATATAAATACAGACATAAATAACGCGCGTATTTTAGGTACACATAAAGTTTTTTTCAAAAAAACCAGAGCTCCTGTATAGAAAAAAGTATCCTTCATGAATATATATTTAAATTGCAGGCAAGAAATTAAACAAGAAGTTGTATTTTAGCCACACATAACCCTAAATGCTTTATCTTGAAGGGGGTGGGACGTGAACATTAAAAAAAAACCTATGGCTTAGGGTCGTCAATTATTTATGCATACGGAGCACCCCCTTGGCTGCGGCCCTGACAAAACAAGGGTTCTGATGGGTTGGTTCCTTAGGGTTTAGGGACTGGGTCGGTGTGTTTTATGGAGAGTCCAATAGTTTGCTTGCGCCGGCTTACGGATAACGCCATGGCTGCATAATTGTGTTGGGTGGGGGGCTGGGGGGATTAGGGGTAAATGCGCGTTGTTGAGGGGCCCCCGCTGCTTTTAGGCGTGACCCCCATGCGAGGTAAGGGGTCCGAAAAGAAGGATACTCTCTGAGTTGTCCCTTGAAGAGTGGACCAAAACTCGTCGTGTGGCCGTGTTCTGTCATAAATAATAAGACTTTATTTATTAGGGAGGGGGAGATTTGAAAATATTTTAAATACACTTTTTTTTTCGTTGACGCCAGCAAGGATATAGATTGTCTATGATAAGTTTATTGGTTATTTATAAAGATGATCTTAGGAAAGTTGTTCCTAGAGGCGCTAGCCCCATAGCTAACACATGCCAATGGTAAAAACCTAGAGGTCTTAATTAAAGAAAGTATGTAAACGTGAAAATATTTGGGGATAATAGTTTTTCTTAGACTTTATCTTAGAAGGATTTTATTTTTAATGTAAAAGTGTCTCAAATTTGGATTTTGTAAAGGCAGGGCTATAAATTCGTTATTTAATAAATTCACTAAGAAATAATGAAATTAAATGATTCTTATAAACAGACAACCTAAAATTTAAATAGCTGAATGGGTTATAATGTCCGTAGCCGCTTAGACCCAAAATTTTGACTCAAACAGGGATTTTAATAGATTAAACAAATGCTGCTTTTAGAAGCCCAAATATAACCCTTGCAAAAAACATACAATTTAAAATTAAAAAATCAAACCCTTTTAAGCTATGTAACATGATAGTTTTGTTTCAAAACAGTCAACAAAGGTTAGGGAGAAGTTCTATTACGGCTGCGAATTCTTTAAAGTTTTAGCCAAGGGAAGTATTTTCTCTATTATCTACCTTTCATTTAGGCAGACACAAATTTAAACCATAGAAATAAACAGTAATTTAAAAAATTAAAAATCAAAACTTTTTAAGCTATGTACAAAGAGAATTGAAATTCCTTGTGTGGATGATTTGATGCTGAGTTTTCCATCGCCTTGATTAAGCAGTGCTCAGTAAAACTGATTAATTTCACTGACGAAGAAGAAGACGGCAGTGGGGGTTGCTTGAAAACTATCCCTATATATATGAACCAAACCCCCCCCTTTATCTAATATTGACTGCCCGTGCAGAATCCGATTTTCTGGATTGTTAGATTCCTGAGAGTACACACCTTTTAAATCAGCTGGGTGCCTTCTTCCTTAGTAAAGGTGCTAGAGATTGGTCTTAAAGGTTAAAAACCTCTCTTATCAGTTCAGCGGGGTAATTCCGCATGGTGGAAAATTTTGATCTTGCAACAAACCTTAGCGGGAGTTTTTAACCCTAAATGAAATCGGTTTACAGCGTCAAAGGGGGTGGAAACCCGATATTAGCTCACTGTCTATATTTTTGAGGGGGAAGGGATTCCATTGAAAATGGTATGTCAGTGGAATGTTTTAGAGTGAAAGATGGGGGAGAATGAAAACCTATATACACGCGAAGCGTTGGAGGTTTTGTTCACTACAGCGCCGTGAATTTAATAAAGTTTAAATTTACGCTTATAATTTTCTGCCTTTTACAGGAAGTAAACCCTGGACCCTGCGTTTACTGTACAGGTCCCCATAGGATAATATCTCATTTTCACCAAACTTTATTTTTTATTTTTCAAATATTTGCGTTTTTTTCGCAGTTCTAGGTAAAAATTTGGTATTTTAATTCTCATTTTAAAATTTGTAATAAAGTTATCAGTTATTTTTTTTTTAAATTTTTTAATTTAATTAGTAAGATAATTAAATAAATTAAATTTTTCAAAATTTTGCCCCTTTTTTTTTTTTTCACACTTTTGTCGGGTGAGTCCTCGCAGGCTTTGTACAGGAAATGAACCCGGACCCTGCGTTTTTCCCCGTTTCACCCCCTGTACGGTTTGAACCGTGTCCCTTGACAACGGTACATATAGGTGTGGTGACCTGGTGGTCTAGGGGTAGGTGTAAAACTTCTGTGCTGGCGGCCCGGGGTTCAATTCGGTCCCGGCACAGATTTATCTGATTTCCAAACCCTTCCTTCACCCCTGAAAGAATTTGTGAATGTGGGGAATGCCAGGCCCCACCGTGGTTCGGATTCCACGTTAAATTGTAGGTCCTTCATTTCATCTCACAATCACCCCCTTTTTTTTTTCACATTTTCGTAAAACCCCCAAGGGGTATAAAGGGCGCGGTGCTAATATACATATAGGCTTTCTATGAAAAAAAACCCCCCCCCCTAAATTCCGAGTAAAAAAATAAACTTTAAATACGTTTTTAAGTTAGAGGCTTTTTTTGTTGACATAATAAATACTGTTTGGAGGAGAATAGAAAACCCCTTACCACGCTGCCAGTTTAAAATTAAATAAGAGTGGATAAAAGTGATGCAAAAAAAAACTTGTTTTTACTAAATAAATCTTAAAATTTATTTTTTTAAATATGTTTTTTGTGAATATGTTGTACTTTTCGGTTTATGTCCTGGTTATTTTTCCCTTTAGCTACCTAAAAATTGGCTGTTCGCTGGGAACCCCCACAAAGACAAATTAATAATTTCTAAAAAAGGGTTTGGGAAAAAAAAACCATTCCAGCCCCAAGGGGTTTACCAGAGATTTTTATCAAATGTAAACCCCTTCAACTGGAACCCCCTTGTCACAAAATAAGGGGGTGTAAGTGCTTCTAGCACCAAATTATTTTCCTTATCAAACATGTCATAATTCTTTGAGATTATTATTTTGTCCAATATGTTTGATAGAGGGGGGTTATTGCAAAAGTCTGTTAGTGTTCAAGTTTTAATGAGATTTATTATACTGTTTATTTTTTTAAAATTTTTTAAGGGATTCAGTTTATAATACAAATTTAAAATGTTATGGGGAGTTGTTTTTTTCTCCTTTCCTCAAATGGATTGGGCCCCAAAAAAAGTAAAACCCGGCTCTCTGATTAATACTAAAATTTAATTTATTTTAATAATCCCTACACAGATACAAAATTTTTTTGGAGAAAATTTTTTTTTTTTTTTATATTGGTTGGGCTCAAAACTATTCCCCAAAATTTCGTGAATATTGATTCTTTCCCCTGCGGGCAGTCCGTGAAGTTGGCCCCCCACTTTTAAAAATTCAATTTTTTATTATTGCAATGTTTGTTCTTCGTTTGTTCCGGGGTTTTTCCGCAAAAATTTTCGTTTTTCCGTTTTGATGGCCCAAAATGAATGTTTACATTTTTGGGGGGCCAATTCACGAGCCCCCCCTTTTAAAAAAATTTAA
>JBCFYV010001262.1:0-47894 GCA_039000515.1 Timema cristinae | reverse complement strand
TAGTTTTTTTTTTTTCAGAATTAGTTATAAAAACCTTAAAAGTAATTAGGGTATTATTAAAATTACCATATTCTAATTTGATTTACTTTGAAAAAAAAATGTTTTCTAATGAAAGAACTACAATGTAGTTTTTATTGCAGATATATTTTCACTCTGTGTAAAAGTTTTTTCCTAATTTAAATAGATAGGTAGCTATAAGTGTATGAAATGACTATCATAAACTGATTTTATTTTGATATAAGACTCATTCCTCTAACAATTACTTTTCACAGTTGCTGTGTCTGTGTACCTATGTTCACAATGTGTGAAATTAATACCATCACTGGCGCTTTCTGTTGGTGCGCGCCAATGAATCTGTGTTTCTTGTGTTTTTGAAATGAAGCGGCCGAGCAAGAACTTATCAGGTCGAACTTACACACAACTGTTTATTCGCCCGACTAAGGGAGGGCGCAGACGAACGACCAAACAGTTTAGATGGATGTTAAATGTGAATTATATAATACTAGATAGCTGTTGCCCGCTGCTTTGCTCGCGTGGAAGTTGATTATATACAAATACGAAAATATACATATGTATTTACGGATTAATTTAAAATATTACGTTACGTTGATGACCATAACTTGACCTCAGATCAAAAATAATGCAAGTCCGATACAAACTTTCACCCCCCTTTTCATCCCTTATTAAATAAAATTTCCAAAATTCCTGAAACACGTATTTATTTGTTTTACGTCAATAACCGAAATACAAAATTTTGTTTATGTAACTTTCAAAATGACGGACTTTCATACATATTATCATCCCCTATTTTGACCCCTTTGGGGTGGAATTTTCTAAAATCCTTTCTTAGTGGGTGCCTACATAACACAATGAATATACAGTCCGAATTTCATGCTTGTAGCCTTGATAGTTTGCGCTCGGCGATGATGAATCAGTCAGTCAGTCAGTCAGGACATGTTATTTTATAAGTATAGATGGGAGTGCGCACACGATGAGAGTTGATCGCAACCCAACTGAAAAGTTGGGCTGAACTCAACTTGTATCCAACCAACCAGTCGGGACAACTATCTTTCCCTCCTCAAATGTGACTAGATGCTTATCCGAGCGCGCACACTGCTGACTAAACAGTGGTGGCGATCCATATGTATTCACCCAACATATATTCTGATCTAAAATGTTTTCTGGGTTTTATTGTATATATAGTGCCGGCGGGGCAGCTTGTCAAGACTCTTGGACTTAGCTTCTTATTCCTCCATTCAAGCTAAGGCTTCAGATAGTTAAAATGTAAGAACAAATTTCTTTTTCGACTTAGTATTACATCATCATTACAAATTATTTATTTAAATATTTAACTTTTCAAAATTCTTGTTTCGGCAATATATTATTAATTTTGCAATGGGAAATTTATAATGAATGTAGATCTTAGATCTATGTTGAGTTTTGTCACGTATGAAAAAAGTCCATTATTATATGGATATCGATACTTGATTTATTTTTATGGGTATCAATACTTAATTTACTATTGAAGATGTCGATACTAAAGTAATCTTTGCGGGGATCGATTAGTTTGAGGATATAACTTCTTATCTGATTGTGAGACGGAAGAAAATTTATAATGAGGGCTAATATTGATATTTTGCAGCCAATTTTGGTTTTGTCATTTATAAATATAACAAAAACAGGTTTCTCTGGTAGTTTAAAATTTATTCTTGAGAATATATATTGGCCTTATTATGATTGTGCAATTTAGTTAGGATTTTGTGTATAATGGGAATGTGTATAAAGGATTTAGAAAAGATGAGGGAAGTTTGAGAAATCACCTTTGTAAATAATGAAGATAGAGTTTGTAATTGATATTTGTTTTCGAGGGTCACGTAACTTTACTAGTTTGTTCCATGCAGAAAGAAATGATTTAATTATTATTGTTCTTTATTGATGAAGCTTTTGTGAGTGTAAATCTGTATTTAACTTTGATATATATATATTTTTACCTCAATCATTCTAAATCTTAAAGAATACTTTTTTTTTGCCAACTTGACTATCAATATGATTTATTAATATCTCTAATTATTATTTTTATTTAGCACCGCGTCTTACTACCCGTTCGAGTTATACGCTCAATATCTCTAAGAATATGAATAAGTTTGAACAACATATATACTTATACAACAATGCAACTTCAAGTTTTCTTTAATGTTAGGCATAGAGATAATACTCTTAGGTCATATGTGTGTTTTCTTATCTTTTCTTGGTGGGTACACACACACACACACACACACATATATACATATATATATATACACATATTCACACATACACACACACATATTCACACACACACACACACATATATATATATACATACACACACATATATATATATAAATTTCTTTGAGTACGACCGTCAACTTATCATTCCCGCAACCAGTGTGAGTTGCGTGCTCTGAGTTTCGAATGTTTATACTCAGACATTCAAAACAAGAACTCCAGCTACTCACTCCTATTGCCCTTTTTTCTGCCCTTTTTGATGTTATTCATTTGGACCTCCTATTGTGGTTTAGTTTTGCTAAGGAGAGTTCAGATTACAGAGGCGGTCTATATATTATAAAATTAGCATAGCAAACATTTGAGGGTTTAACTTTGAATATTTAATCAGTTAAGTGGCTCCGTTGCTAGTGCACCATGTTCGTGGTTTTACCCCCTTGTGCTAAAATTACCAAGTGACGTCGTTTACTAAGCCTTGAACACGTTACATCATATTGGTATTGCCCATGAGATGTATACAAGCACTACTACGAGGAACGATGTAATCACCGCTAAAGGTCAAATGATAAAATGGGTAAAATTTGTTGTGATTTTAAAAACATAATTTATTAAACTATCTAGTAAAATGTTATAACTCAACCTGCTCAGATTTGGATGAAATATGGTATTGGGGTTATAGAGGGTATATTAAAAAAACTTTTTACGGCATGTTTTTTTTTATTAATGCCTTAAGGTTTATTTATACAAATAAACTTTCTAGCTTCAAGGAAGATGAGTACACTAGGGTCTTTCACTTTCGTGAATATGAGCAACTAATACGTATATTTAAATATACATGTGTGTATACATACACTTTACTCAGGGCCCACACATCAATTTGTGGATCCCGTTGTCAGCTGTTATGACGGTCCCATCCCCCCCCCTCTACCCCATAATCAAAAATATTTTTTGCAGGAACCCTTTTCTACAATAACATAATTATTTTAGATAACTGTTATGTTTGAACAGACATTTTGAAGCATTTTACACAATTTATTCCTAAAACATACTCCATAGAGGTATAAGAGTGACATACACTATCTATACTTATAAAATAACATGTCCTGATTGACTGACTGACTGACTGATTCATCATCGCCGAGCGCAAACTATCAAGGCTACAAGCATGAAATTCGGACTGTATATTCATTTTGTTATGTAGGCACCCAATAAGAAAGGATTTTAGAAAATTCCACCCCAAAGGGGTCAAAATAGGGGATGATAATATGTATGATAATATGTATGAAAGTCCGTCATTTTGAAAGTTACATAAACAAAATTTTGTATTTCGGTTATTGACGTAAAACAAATAAATACGTGTTTCAGGAATTTTGGAAATTTTATTTAATAAGGGATAAATAAGGGGGTGAAAGTTTGTATCGGACTTGCATTATTTTTGATCTGAGGTCAAGTTATGGTCACTAACGTAACGTAATATTTTTAATTAATCTGTAAATACATATGTATATTTTCGTATTTGTATATAATCAACTTCCACGCGAACAAAGCCGCGGGCAACAGCTATCTAGTATACAATGTAATAAACAAGACATTTAGGTCAAAAAGCATTAAATAGATAAACAGTTTTAATTCCAGAAAATCAAAATGTTATTTTTATATCTACAATTGGAATTAAAAACCAAAGCAACTGATTAAAATAGAATTAAAACTTTAATAATACTTAATAGAAAAATTCTAAGTGTCTATCTTGAAAAACAAACTTGAATCAATTATTTTACATTTTTCTTGCTTTCATCATGTAGAATGTATAATTTACATTTCTGAAGTCAATGCTTGAAGCAAGACAGTGTTCAATGGCCAATACAGCCAGCGAGTTAAGTCGTTCTTGGCTCATTGATGAGCGTTGCCATGTCTTCAATAAGTTTCCAAGCTTACTAAATGCTCTTTCTGCAGATGCAAACTGTTACTGGAATCGTACCAAAAATTCTGAGGTCAATATAAACATTCATAAAAACGGGTTCCACTTGTTTTTCATAGATTGAATCAAGTAATTGTGACGGGTTATTTTAACAATTTGGTCGAAACACTGTCTTTTAAATATGTTTTAGATGCAAAATCTCATCACTAAAGTTCAATGATAAATTGTTTATATAAGTGCTGAATAGTTTTGTAGCCTTACATTTCAAATCACTTTCTTCCAACGAGATGAATTTAAGAATTGGACTGAAAAGTTCAGTTAGTAAATTGATTGCTTCAAATCTTGTTTTGAGGTCATATAAAATCAAATCCATAGCTCTGTAAACTATGTCAGTTTTAAAATTTTCTTCTTTGGTATTAACTAGTGTTTCTGATGAAGGAGAAGGACGGCTTCTTGTTTTCGGAAACTAAGATGGTATTTTATTTGTTTGCGCTACTAAACGTGACTCGATGATTTCTGTCCACGAGTCTCTGAGTCGCGGAGTGTCCTTTTAAGTCATTTATCAATTTGACCTCGATGTCCAGAGAAATATCTTGAGACTGAATAATAACAATTATTTCATTAATGGAGCCCAACACTTTGAACCAAAAGATTGTCATACAGAGGCTTTGAAAAGAAGAAAAATATTTCTTTAGATCTATAACTTTGTTACACGCTTTTGGTTCGAGGCTTGACTTCACATCGCTTAATACTCGCTCCAACGCCTTTAATACTCCTGAATAGTGCTTTGCGACTGGAACCACGGCCTAAAATCGTTCGTACCATCTATTTTGTGATTGCATTTTTAGGGAAAGTGGCACGTCAGTTGCCAAATGTTCCATCTTGCTGGGCTATGTGAAAAAAAAAATGTATATTTTTTCCAAATTTCCAAAGAAATTCATAATCTCTGGGTATATTTTAGCTACATTAACTCTTATTCTGTTTAAGGATTGAGCTCCACACGGAGAATAAAATGCTACATCATTTTTTTAATAGTCTTGTTTGTACTCCTTTGACTTTGCCACACATATTTGGCCCTACAGTCCTCAAGAGGGATATTATTTTCTGCTGAAACAGTTACAATTTCATTTATAATAGCTTCTCCAGTTTTTTAACTAAAGTCTATAAACTTAACAAATCTTGCTTTTATTTCGTATTAGTTTGTGTCTTTATTTTGAGTGGCATATCTCAAAATAAATACGTTCTGTTCTTTATGTGACACATCAGGAGTTGAATCAACGATAGTAAATCGCTTGTCTTTCTTAAAGTATAACTTTTAACACTTTTTCACCGCAAAGTGAAATGAATTAATTCTGACTCGTCTAAGATAAGTAGTGAGCTTGAACTTTTAAGTTTTTTCCTTGTAATTGAAGAGTTTTACCTTAGCCAAGTTCTCCCTTGTAATTTCTTTGTAACTCCAAGATTCCGAGAAAGTTTCCATTATTTACATCACCAATCGATGTATTATCACCTTGGAAAGGCAACCCCTTGATGCTAGAAAATGTTACGTCAAAAATTCTTTGTTAAAATTGCCTTCCATTTTTCTGCTTCATTTAAAATTTGTTTTTGAAGACCATTATCAATACCTTTGGAATTAATAGATTATTGGAGGGATTTCCATTGACAATAGCACTTTCGATGTTCAGCTCTGATTTGATGTTCGGGAAGTTTGTTATACAACATTTTCCACGTGAATTGAGCCGGAGAAAACATTCTGTTTGTATACTACTACCCCAAAACGAAGCAGATTGGCAGAGTACATGCAAGGCAATAAAGCGTCTGTTTTGAAGAGCTCCAGATTAACCAATCTTTGAGGTACTGCTATCAATTGTTTGCAGATTTATAATTGGAAACATAGTCAGGGGACAATTTTCCTGTTTTGTCCCTCAGGAATGTCTTAGCCTGCTTAAATAATTCCACAACTTTGATATTATTCTGAGAGACAATAATCTGCCGATTAATGTCATTTATTATTTCTGGCCATGTACCTGGATCGGTAAAATCGAATACTTTGTTATCATTGTTACAAATATTGAGAGCATTGAGGAACCTGTGTGGTTCAACGTTTGCCTGTATTTTATTTGAGTTAATCAGTGGCAATTCCTTTATTGCCATTACGTTGGAAGTATGATTGTCAGTCGCAGTCTGAATCATAATGGTGCCATATCGCAGTTTTCTAATTAAAACCACAGACTTGGCAGTTCCACTTATCACTCTTTTCTTTCGAGGACAAATGTGCTGACCCGTATGAGGTTCTAATTATCCTCTCTCTACTCGAGACATTACCAGTAAGCTGTACTGGGGCCTCATCACTTCCTGGACCTTCTTTATTAATGGGCTAGACGGCCTGACCTGTTTCCGCCTCTTATAGTCATTACGGCTCTATGAGGGGCCGGACAGTGAGGTGCCAGCGGAATTTGGCAATACAGTGCTAGCAGACAGTAAGGTGTCAGCTGTGACAATAGTTGTGGCCATGCCGTATTTGGGGAAAACCTACACAGTACTCGGATCGTAGACCCAGGGTGATTCAAGTTGGTACTACCACATATGGCCCTGTTGACTGTCCCGACGAGAGGCTCTATACGACGCTAGACATGACAACCTTCGCATAGAGCATCGCCGAGAGAGAGGTCGTCGCAGCATGTGGGTGTAGGAAAGTGCCAATTTTACGTCCGGGCCCTCATGAACGCAACCGATCTTTTCTCAAAGTAGGGTACCCGGTTTTTGTCATCCCTAAGGCCCTTCTACTAAGAAATTACAATCGGCGCACTCTCATGAAGAAGCTCAAAAGCAGTGGTGTCCAATAATCATCCGAGGAGAGGCTTGTTAGCTGCCAGGGTCGTCAATCGAGAGGCTTAAGGCTTTGTTCATAACTGAACGGCAAGGGAAGGGATAAGAATAAAAAGGAGAGAAATGGAAGGAAGAAGAAAAAGAGTTGGAAAAGAAAGATATAGGATAGATTTGTCCTGCACGAGGTACGTCTTACACAGAAGCCTCCCCTTTAAGTGGCCTATTATGACAATCAGGGGTTACTGCGGGACTAGTCTAAACCCCGTCCCACAAGGGGGGTACTTTTTTAATCTAACGAATATGCATGTCGAGTTGAAAGCTACTCTGCAGTAGGGCTTTCACATCCTGATATAGGCCACTTAAAGCTACTCTCACTATCAATGGTGAGTCAACTTACCTTGTCAGGCGCCATATTGTCATCCATGGAGTAGACTACAGACACAAGCGGCATCCCGCGGTTTAGGTCGTAAGTAGGTGGAGTCTTATCTCCGTACACACCTTCGTTAGCTGAACCGTAGTCAAACATTTCGAACTTACCTATGAACACGAGAAATGATTTAACATAATATATAATCACCTATAGAGACATTGTACTATTCAATTCATATCGACTAAATGAAGTAATACAAATGCTAATTTTAAGTTTTAGCATTACAAATAATGTTAAAATAAATTTAATATACAGTGTCAACATGCAGCTTTTGCTATGTGGTCTACGTAACTGACTCAGAACTGCCATATTGGGCATCTATCATGACCAGATACACTTTTACATATATGTTATACCTTTTTAATATAGCATGTTTTACTAACTAACTCCACATCCGGGATTTATTTATAACTTCCCCCTGCGGGACGGGGTTTAGAATAGTCCCGCAGTAACCCCTGCTTGTCGTAAGAAGCGACTAAAAGGGGAGGCTTCTGTGCAGGACGTACCTCGTGTGGGACAAACCTATCCTATATCTTTCCTTTCAAATCATTTTCTTCTTCCTTCACTTCCCCCCCTTTTTTCACTCTTCCCCCTTCGCTTTATCTATCCTTACCTTTTTCTTCCCTTACCCCTGCCGTTCATCCTGCACAGAGGCCTTTAGCCTTTCCGTTGACGACCTTGGCTACTATCCCGGCTGGCAGTATTCCGCGTAAGCGTAATCTATGTGAGTGGACGACAATCGTCTTGGTTACAGAGAAGCGAAAGCCACTACGCGATGCCCACATCCATATATTGTTGATAGCTAATTGTATCTGATGCTCAGCCCTGTCGAAACTCAATTAACTGCAATAAATTGCGTAGTCATCCACGAAAAGGCATGGACGGACTGGTAGGCGCACATTGTCCAAAATGCCATTTATTGCAATGATGAACAACGTGCATCTCAGTGTACTGCCCATTTTCTTGAATAAAATCCTTGGATTAGGTGTTGTTTAACCTTACCCGGAAATGTCACATAAAATTAGCTATAAAAACCAGAAGGTTTCTCCGGGAACCCCCATTAAAAAGGTTTTTTATGTCTTAACACCAGGGGTATCGTACGCTTTCTCACAATAAAAAAAAACCCGCTTAAAGATGCTGTTTATGTAAAAATGCGTCACAAACAGCAGTCTCGAGACGGACGAGATGATCCATCGTGGATAAATTACGGCGAAGAAAAAATGAAATATTAGATAGTAGATCGCGGGATTCTAAATACCATATAAATTGTTTATTGATCATTTTTTCCAATATTTTACATACACAACTAGTTAATGCTATCGGTCTATAGGAATTAATGAGATTCCAAAACACTGTTGTAGAGGTCTAACAGAGATGTCTGTCCGGCAAGGGGCAGCTGCCGCAAAATTTCTTAGTGAATATCATCTGGACCGGAAGCTGTGTTTCCCGCCTGGGAAGAGGGATAGGTTAGTTCATCTTTAGTAAAGATGGAGATAGAGTCCTGATGGATCCCCTCGCCGCCACGATGACCATTGAAGTAAAATGCCCAGCTATAACATCGACATCAGGAGAATTGGGTTCATCAAATACGGCGAGTTTGCGGAATTTATCCCAATCAGCACGTTTGATCACCCATTGGTGTAGCCGTGCTGTACTAGTAGGATCTTGAAGTGGTGAAAGAATGGGAAAATGATCGCTGCCACATAGGTCCGAATGAATAGCCCAAAGGAAGTGAGCAGCGATGCCAGGGCTAAATAAAGTTAGGTCGATGGTAGAGGATATACCATTAAAAGCAGAGAAGTGTTTTTGGGTCCCGGTGTTTATTAACACCAGATTTCCAAAAATAAGATTATCCTCTACCACCGTCCCACGAGCATCTGTAAAATTAGACCCACACACCAGGTTATGTGCGTTAAAATTCCCCAAGGTGATATAGGGTGCGGAAAGTTGTATAAAGAGGACATCTAGACTCCTCTTTGAAACACGCTCACTTGGCGGGAGGTATATGCAGCATACTGTCACCTCAATATCAAGGGAGACTCGAACAGCAGTCACTTGGATATAAGATATAATATTTATAAACTTATGGTATATATTGCTACGTGCAAGTATAGCCACACCTCCACTAGCTCGATCAAAGAATGGCTTGTCGGTACGATATACATCGTATCCACGAAGCATCGGGTTATCAGTTGGGCGGAAGTGGATCTCCTGCAAACACAAGATGGGAGGATGCAGGGATGAAATCAGTTGTTTGATTTCCTCTACACGAGCATAGAAACTCCTACAATTCCATTTTGGTGGCGATATTATTTATTAATATAAAATTTAATATCCTCTCAATCCATATAGGCCTACTATCTCTTAGGGGAATTGAATTTTATTTAGGAGCTTTTTAGGTCCTCTTGCCTTTCCCAATCTCTCTTGGACCTCTCGCTTCAGTATAGGCTTTTGTTTATCCAGAAGAGAGTGGGTCGTTGTATCCTTGCGCAAAGGTCTATTTATCACCTTTAGCGTCTTTTTATTTATGTCGTTGGTCTTTTTCTGGGCTTCCTTCAAAGCACCAGAAGGACTCTCCTTGGCAGTCTCATCTGCTCGACTAGGGGGTGGTCCCCGATGTGCACTCAGGGGGAGACTCCAAGAGCGTCTTGGGGTTACAGGTGGAGGTCCCCGATGTGCGCTCGGGGGTACATGTGGAGAGGAGATGGCATTTCTGAAGATGTCGCCTCCCGTACATATTTAGTTGCCAACGTATTTGCGCATTATAGCTATTTGAGTGTCGAGCAGAGACCAATGGCACGGATCATCATGGCGTCTTTGGAATATTGACTGCGCAACGGCAGTAAAGACAATTAATATTTTGACTTCCATTTCAGACCTCTTCCAGCCAGATTGTAAGGCGGAGAGAAAGGTCCTTGAGATTCTAACTGAAAAGAAGATATCATACGCTCAGGCACGCAACGAATACATATCTAGCCAGGTCTGAGACTAGGCAGAGTGCGGACCCTTGCACTTAACGCAGAACTTAGAAGACTCACACGGTGTATCGTGAGCCTCCTGTCCGCAATCTGCACAGGTTGGCTTACCACGGCATCTCAGCTTCGTATGTCCGAAATCCTGCCAATGAAAACGGCGCCAACGGTTAAGGACATGGAAACGTGGAAACCTACTCGGACCTCCTTTGGAAGGGTAGGAGTCGCAAAGGTAAGATTATAAGTATCAGTCTTTATTTCATTACTATTATTTTGTACATCTATATGGTATATTTCTGCTACGTCCTAAGGGCAGCTCGAGGAATCTGTGGTGTTCCATCTTTACCTGTATTTTAGTAGTGTTGTTCAATGGTATTTCCGTAAGTGCTATGTTGCTAGATTTAATGTAGGTGTGGTCTGAATAAGAATCGTGCCATCACGTAATTATCTCTTGTCAACATTTGCTTTGGCTGTACCATTTTTAACTTTTTTCGAATGTAAATGAGTTCACCTGTCTCATATTCTGATTTTCTTCTGCTCGAGACATTAACAAGAAACGGGGCTGGGGCTTCACCACTTCCTGGACTTCTTCCAATATAGGGCTGACGGCCTCACCAGTTTCCACCTCTTATCAATATTACGGCCCTGTAAGGGGTCGGGAAGTGAGATGCCAGCGGGGTACAGCAGTACGGTTCCAACGGACAGTAAGGTGTCAGCTGTGACAAAGGTTTCGCCCATGCCTTGTTTGAGGACAAACTGCACAATACTCTGATCGTAGACCCAGGGTGATCCAAGTTAGTTCTACCATATGAGGCCCTGTTATCTCTCCTGACGGGAAATCCCACACGACACTAGACATGACAACCTTGGCGTGGAGCAGCGCCAGGAGAGAGGTCATCACAGCAAGTGGGTGCAGGGAAGTACCAATTTTACTTCTGGACCTTCATGAAATCACAAGGTCTTTTATTAAGATAAGGTAACCAGTTATTGTCATCCCTTAGGCCCTTCTACCAAGATATTATAACCAGCGCACTTTCATTCAGGAGCTCAATTGAAGAGGTATCCAGTAATTGTCCGAGGAGAGCCAGATTAGCAACCAAGATCGTCAACGGAGAAGCCCAAAGCTTTCGTGCAGGACTGAATGGAAGGGGGGAGGTAAGAAAGGAGTAAGGAAAGAGAGATAAGGGAAAAGGAAGAATAGAGAAAAAAAGGGAGGTTAAAGGAAAGTTAAAGGATAGGTTTGCCCCTCACGAGGTACGTCCTGCATGGAAGCCTCCCCTTTTAGTCGCCCCTTACGACAAGCAGGGTTTACTGCGGGACTATTCTAAACCCCACCCCAAAGGGGGAGGGCGATAATTTTTGGTTTCTTTTTAAGGATACTGATGAAATACCTTACAAAAGAAAATCATCGTCATCCCACTTTGTCGAAGAAAAATGACAAAGTTTGTAAATATTAATATCATGGCTTAATGTGGATTATTTTATTATTATTATTAATGTTTAACGGCCCATCGACACATCTAGGTCATTAGGGCCTAACTATATTAAAAACATAATAAAATCCCCATAGGGAAAGAGATAAAACATTCACCATCTGAGACACTCCATAGGAGTGCTCAAATGGGCTCTTGGTATACATTAAGTGATACACCTGCAAAAAAAAAACCACAAGTGTATCACTCCAATAAAAATGACAAAACAAACATATTAAAATATAACACGTTAAAAAGACAAAACATGTTAAAATGATAATACGTTAAAAAGACAAAACAACATGCTAAATTGTAATAAAACCGTTAAAAAGATAACAATATGAGATATATCCAAAAGAGCCACTTTATAAAAATGACTCAAATGGCATTAAAAAGATCCGCCTGGCGTATAAAACGGAGTAAACAAAAAACTCCATCCGCGCTATCGCGTAATATAAAACGTAGGTCACCTTTAAAATCAAGAGCCAGGCGGATAGGGCCATATTTACGACACTCCACCAAAATGTGATACACACTCAGAGGAGCATCGCAAAGCTCACACACTGGGAGTGGGTCCCCTCTCAATAAAAACCCATGGGTCAATGATGTGTGTCCGACACGGAGTCTTGTCACGATGACCTCCTCTCTTCTAGACTTTCGTATAGAAGAGGGCCACCGTGACACACCATCCCTGATGGACCGCAGCTTGTTCTGAGCAGGGGTCGAGACCCACTGCTCGTGCCAGGTGCGTAAGACCCCACGCCGAACACAACCCTTGAGGTCTAAAAACATGACACCCAGACTCGCCTCAAGGGCAGGCGTGCTGCCTCCTTGGCCGCCTGGTCCGCCAGTTCATTTCCTGAAAGACCGGCGTGACCAGGAATCCAGCAAAAGGCGAGCCGGGTGTTTAATGAATCAATTTTTAAAATTTGTTCGTGAATCATCTGCACGAGAGGATTCCACGAGTAGAGTGTGGACAATGCCAACAGAGCACTCATGGAATCCGTAAAGATGAGATGAAACGGTGACACTTACGATATACAAAACATAGAGATTTATTATTATAATTTGTGTTTAGAGGCCCATCGACACAATGAGGTCATTAGGGCCTTAGCATTATATAGGTACATAGTAAAATCTCCATAGGAGAGAGACAGAATATTCACCTGTTTATATAAAAAGGTGAAGAAACAATATAAAAATACAATATAAAAGGAATGGTTCTCAATATGAGGAAAAAAAAAACATTTGAGGCACTCCATAGGAGTACTCAAATGGGCTCAAAGTACAATTGAGTGAAAAACCTGCTAAAAAAAACCCACAGGTGTATCACTCTAATAAAAAAACAAAACAAACATATTAAAACAATATATTAGTTAAAAAGACAAAACTAACATGTTAAAATAATCATTTTATTAAAGTTTGTTAAAATGGATAAAACGACCAAACAAACACATAAAAGTATACTAGAATGTTAAAAAGGTCTCAATATGAGATAAAATCCAGATGAGCCACTTTATAAAAGTGACTCAAATGGCACTAAAAAGATTCGCCTGGCGTATAAAATGGAGTAAACAAATAACTCCTTCAGCGCTGTCGCGTAATAAAAAAGGAAGGTCACCTTTAAAATCAAGGGCCAGGCGAATAGGGGCATACCTGCGACACTCCACCAAAATGTGGTGCACACTAAGGGGAGCATCGCAAAGTTCACACACTGGAGGTGGATCCCCTCTCAGTAAATTATTATTATTATTATTATTGTGGTTTAGAGGCCCATCGACACATCGAGGTCATTAGGGCCTTGAAATATATTTAAAACATAATAAAATCCCGATAGGGGAGAGATATAATCATTCACCCCTTGAGACACTCCATAGGAGTACTCAAATGGGCTCAAAGTACAATTGAGTGAAACACCTGCTAAAAAAAACCACAGGTGTATCACTCTAATAAAAAACAAAACAAACATATTAAAACCATATATTAGTTAAAAAGACAAAACTAACATGTTAAAATAATTATTTTATTAAAGTTTGTTAAAATGGATAAAACGACAAGACAAACACATTAAAGTATACTAAGATGTTAAAAAGGTCTCAATATGAGATAAAATCCAGATGAGCCACTTTATAAAAGTGACTCAAATGGCACTAAAAAGATTCGCCTGGCGTATAAAATGGAGTAAACAAATAACTCCTTCAGCGCTGTCGCGTAATAAAAAACGAAGGTCACCTTTAAAATCAAGGGCCAGGCGAATAGGGGCATACCTGCGACACTCCACCAAAATGTGGTGCACACTAAGGGGAGCATCGCAAAGTTCACACACTGGAGGTGGATCCCCTCTCAGTAAATTATTATTATTATTATTATTGTGGTTTAGAGGCCCATCGACACATCGAGGTCATTAGGGCCTTGAAATATATTTAAAACATAATAAAATCCCGATAGGGGAGAGATATAATCATTCACCCCTTGAGACACTCCATAGGAGTACTCAAATGGGCTCAAAGTACAATTGAGTGAAACACCTGCTAAAAAAAACCACAGGTGTATCACTCTAATAAAAAACAAAACAAACATATTAAAACCATATATTAGTTAAAAAGACAAAACTAACATGTTAAAATAATTATTTTATTAAAGTTTGTTAAAATGGATAAAACGACAAGACAAACACATTAAAGTATACTAAGATGTTAAAAAGGTCTCAATATGAGATAAAATCCAGATGAGCCACTTTATAAAAGTGACTCAAATGGCACTAAAAAGATTCGCCTGGCGTATAAAATGGAGTAAACAAATAACTCCTTCAGCGCTGTCGCGTAATAAAAAACGAAGGTCACCTTTAAAATCAAGGGCAGGGCGAATAGGGGCATATCTGCGACACTCCACCAAAATGTGGTGCACACTAAGGGGAGTATCACATAACACTCACACTGGAGGTGGATCCCCTCTTAGTAAAAATCCGTGGGTTAGAAATGTATGCCCGACGCGGAGTCTCGTCACGATGACCTCCTCTCTCCTAGACTTTCGTATAGAAGAGGGCCATCGCGACACACCGTCCCTGATGAACCGCAGCTTGTTCTGAGCAGGGTCGAGACCCACTGCTCGTGCCAGGTGCGTAACACTACACGCCGAACATAACCCTTAAGATCTAAAAACATGACACCCAGACTCGCCTCCGGAGGCAAGCTCGCTGCCTCCTTGGCTGCCTGGTCCGCCAGTTCATTCCCTGGAAGACCAGCGTGACCAGGAATCCAGCAAAAGGTGAGCCGGTTGCTTAATGAATCAATTTTTAAAATTTGTTCATGTATCATCCGCACGAGGGAGATTTCAGGAATAAAGTGTGGACAATGCCAACAGAGCACTCATGGAATCCGTGCAAATGAGAACAGAACGGTGACACTTACGATATACAAAACATAGAGATTTAAAAATGGCATATAGTTCAGCCGTAAAAACACTGGATTCACCAGGTAGAGCAAATTTTAAATTGGATCCTTCCACAACAAAAGCACATCCCACGGAGGCCCCGCATTTTGAGCCATCCGTATAAATGCGTTTAAACCCTCGAAAGCGGGTTGCGAGGAGCTCATTAAAGGTCCTCTCGTATAAGAAGTGTGGGGTGGTCGCTTTAGAGAACTTGGCAAGGTCAAAATGGCATTGAGGTAGGCGTATCTTCCAGGGAGAAACTCGACCTGGGGATGTGGGGATATCCTTTGGCAAGATTATCCCACACGTGTCGAAAACCGATAGCATCCTGATCCCAACCGGCCTTGTACTACGCCATTTGGCTTCATACAAGACACGGTTAGGGGGATGAAACACAGGACGATAGGCAACATGCTGCGCCATGCAATGAAGTTTCGACACGTAAGATGCCAGAAGATAGGACCGCCGGTAAGAAAGAGGGGGCTCACCGGCGTCGGCACAGATGCTGTCGACTGGACTGGTACGAAAGGCACCAGTAGCCAGTCGAATGCCAGCATGGTGGATACTATCTAGCATCTTTAACGCCGAGGGTCTAGCTGAGCCATACACAAAACTGCCGTAATCTAGTTTAGATCTGACCAAGGCCCTATACAGGCACATCAAGGTTTCCCTATCAGCACCCCAGGACCGGCCGCTAACTACTTTGAGCAAATTCAATGCTTTGATACAACTCGCTTTCAGGTCTTTGATGTGGGGGATCCAAGTTAATTTAAAATCAAATAAAAGTCCCAGAAACCTTACGCTTACTGAGACTGGTAAAATAACGTGGTTCATTAAAATACTGGGGGCTGGCTGTATTCCGCGTGATCTATGAAAGTGGACAAACGTCGTCTTGGCTGCAGAGAAGCGAAAGCCATTACGCGATGCCCACGATCCAAGATTGTTGACAGAGAGCTGTATCTGCCGTTCAGCCCTGTGGATACTTGACGAACTGCAATAAATTGCGTATTCATCCACAAAGAGGCATGACCGTACAGGCATGCGCACATTGTCAACAATGCTATTTATTGCGATAGCGGACAACGTACAGCTAAGAATACTACCCTGAGGCACCCTATTTTCTTGAATAAAATCATCGGATAAGGTGTTATTCAACCTTACCCGGAAGTGTCTATCCGACATAAAATTAGATATAAAAGGAAGGTTTCCTCGAAACCCCCAATTAAAAAGTGTTTTCAAAATGCCGTACCACCAGGTGGTATCGTACGCTTTCTCCAGATCGAAGAAGACAGCCAGAAGATGCTGCTTATGCAGAAAAGCGTCACAAATAGCCGTCTCTAGACAGACAAGGTGATCCATCGCTGATCGGTTACGGCGAAAACCACATTGAATATTAGATAGCAGATTGCGGGATTCTAAATACCATATAAGTCGCTTATTAATTATTTTTTCCAATATTTTACATACACAACTAGTTAAATCTATTGGTCTATAGCTAGTTGGCTCTAATTTATCCTTGCCATTTTTATATATAGGTATAACAGTTGCTTGCCTCCATAGTGAGGAGAACTGATGAGATTCCCAGACACTATTGTAGAGGTCTAAAATTATTATTATTATTATTATTGTTTTGAGGCCCGTCGACACAGTAAGGTCATTAGGGCCTTTAAAAATAAATTAAACACAGTAGAATCCCCAATGGGAAGAGACATCACATAGTCCACCTGTTAGAATAAACAGGTGGAGAGATAAAATATAAAACAATATACAATAATAAAATTTTTAAATTAATTTAAAAACAGTTATTCTCAATATGAGAAAATGCCCATTTGAGACACTCCATAGGAGCGCTCAAATGGGCTATTAGAATAAAAGAAGTGATACACCTGCTAAAATAAAACCACAGGTGTATACACTACGTTAAAATTACAAAACAAACATATTAAAATTTAACACATTAAAATCATAAAACGTGTTAAAATAATACGTTAAAAAGACAAAACAAACATATTTAAATATACTAAAATGTTAAAAAAAAACTCAATATGAGAAAGTCCAGATGAGTCACTTTATAAAAGTGACTCAAATAGCATTAAAAAGATCCGCCTGGCGTATAAAACGAAGTAAACATATAACTCCATCCGCGCTATCGCGTAGTAAAAACCGAAGGTCACCTTTAAAATTAAGTGCCAGGCGGATAGGGGCATACTTGCGACACTCCACCAAAATGTGGTACACACTAAGGGGAGCATCGCAAAACTCACACACTGGAGGTGGGTCCCCTCTCAATAAAAATCCATGGGTCAACGCTGTGTGTCCGACGCGGAGCCTTGTCACGATGACCTCCTCTCTTCTGGACTTTCGTATAGAAGAGGGCCACCGAAACACACCGTCCCTGATGGACCGCAGCTTGTTCTGAGCAGGGGTCGAAACCCACTGCTCGTGCCAGGTGCGTAAGACCCCACGCCGAACATAACCCTTTAGATCTAAAAACAATCACACCCATACTCGCCTCCGGAGGCAGGCGTGCCGCCTCCTTGGCCGCCTGGTCAGACAGTTCATTTCCTGAGAGACCGGCGTGACCAGGAATCCAGCAAAAGGCGAGCCGGGTGCTTAATGAATCAATTTTTAAAATTTGCTCATGTATCATCTGCACCAGGGGATTCCAAGAGTAGAGGGTGGACAATGCCAACAGAGCACTCATGGAATCCGTGCAGATGAGAACAGAACGGTGACACTTACGATACACAAAACACAGAGATTTAAAAATGGCGTATAATTCAGCCATTAAAACACTGGATTCACCAGGTAAACCAAATTTAAAATTGTTTCCCTCCACAACAAATGCGCATCCCACGGAAGCCCCACACTTGGAGCCATCCGTATAGATGCGCTCAATGCCCTGAAAGCGAGTGGAGAGGAGCTCATTAAATGTCCTCTCATATATAATCGGCGGGGTGGTCGCTTTAGGGAACTTGGCAAGATCATAATGGCATTGAGGTAGGCGAATCTTCCAGGGAGAAACTCGACCTGGGTATGTGGGGATAGCCTTTGGCAGGACTATCCCACACGTGTCGAATACCGATAGCATCCTGATCCCAACCGGCCTTGTACTACGCCATTTGGTTTCATACAAGACACGGTTAGGGGGATGAAACACAGGTCGGTAGGCAACATGCTCCGGCATGCAGTGAAGTTTTGAAACGTAAGATGCCAGAAGATAGGATCGCCGGTAAGAGAGAGGGGGCTCACCGGCGTCGGCACAGATGCTGACGACTGGACTGGTACGAAATGCACCAGTAGCCAGTCGTATGCCAGCATGGTGGACACTATCCAGCATCTTCAACGCCGAAGGTCTCGCTGATGCATACACTAAACTGCCGTAATCTAGTTTCGATCTTACCAAGGCCCTATACAGGCGCATCAAGGTTTCCCTATCAGCCCCCCAGGACCGACCGCTAACCACTTTAAGCAGGTTGAGTGCTTTTATGCACCTCGCTTTCAGGTCTTTGATGTGGGGAATCCAGGTTAATTTAAAATCAAATAAAAGTCCCAGAAACTTTACGGTCTCCGAGACAGGTAAAACAACGTGATTCATTAAAATACTGGGGGTTTGTTGAATTCCACGTAATCTATGGAAGTGGACGACCGTCGTCTTGGCTGAAGAGAAGCGAAAGCCATTACGCGATGCCCACGACCATAGATTGTTGACAGAGAGTTGTATCTGCCGTTCAGCCCTGTGGAGACTCGATGAACTACAATAAATTGCGTAGTCATCCACAAAGAGGCATGAACGGACAGGAAGGTGTACGTTGTCCACAATGCCATTTATTGCAATGGCGAACAACGCACAGCTTAAAATACTGCCCTGGGGCACCCCATTTTCTTGAATAAAATCATCGGATAAGGTGTTGTTTAACCTTACCGGAAGTGTCTATCTGACATAAAATTAGCTATAAAAACAGGGAGGTTCCCACGGAACCCCCAGTTAAAAAGGGTTTTTAAAATGCCGTACCGCCATGTGGTATCGTACGCTTTCTCCAAGTCAAAGAAAACTGCCAAAAGATGCTGTTTATGGAGAAAGGCGTCACGAACTGCCGTCTCGAGACGGACTAGATGATCCACCGTAGATCGGTTGCGGCGAAAACCACATTGAATATTTGATAGTAGATTGCGGATTCTAAATACCATATTAATCGTTTATTTATCATTTTTTCCAATATTTTGCATACACAACTAGTTAAGGCTATCGGTCTATAACTAGTTGGTTCTAATTTTTCCTTGCCACTTTTATATAGAGGGATAATTGTTGCTTGCCTCCACAGTGTTGGGAACTGACGAGATTCCCAAACACTATTGTAGAGGTCCAACAGACATGCTCGTCCAGCAGGGGTAACTGGCGCAACATTTCATAATTAATGTCGTCGGGGCCAGGAGCTGTGCTACCCGCCTGGGACATGGCATAGGTCAGTTCATCTAAAGTAAAGGGGGAGTTGTAATCCTCCCCTGACTCTGACCAAAGTCAATAGAATGGCGCTCTATGTTCCGCTTATGCGCTGCAAACTCATTTGAGTAGCTTGCAGTGCTAGATATGGCGGTGAACATAGAGCCCAATACATTGGCGACCTCCACAGGGGAGGAGACAAGCGTACCATTTGACATGAGGGCAGGTATGTTATTGATGGTATTTTTGCTACTACGTAATTTACGAATATTGTCCCAAACCTTAGTTGTGGGAGTGGAAATTGTAAGGGTAGATATAAACTGTCTCCAAGACTCTCTTCTGCTTTCACGAATGATACGGCGAGCTCGAGCACGCATAATCCGGAATGATTCTAGATTATCCAAGGTAGGACGCCGATGGAAGAGACGTAATGCTCTTCGACGGTCAGAAATGGCCAATCTACACTCCTCGTTCCACCAGGGAACAGGATGGTGGCGCGGGTTTGGCGAGGATTTAGGGATAGATTCCCTCGCCGCCATGATGACCGTCGAAGTAAAATGGGCAATATTAACATCGACGTCCGGAGAAAGGGGTTGTACAAATACGGCGAGCTCGCGAAATTTATCCCAGTCAGCACGTTTAAGCACCCATTGTGGTGCACGTGCTATACGGGAGGGTCTTCAATTAGCGAAAGCAGAATGGGAAAGTGATCGCTGCCACATAGATCCGAGTGGACCTCCCAAAGGAAGTGGGCAGCGATCCCGGGGCTACATAGAGTTAGGTCGATGGCAGAGGATACACCATTAAAGGTGGAAAAGTGTGTCTGGGTCCCGGTGTTCATTAACACCAGGTTTCCGAGACAAGAATATCCTCTACCATCCTCCCGCGGGCGTCTGTATAATTAGACCCCACACCAGGTTGTGTGCGTTAAAGTCCCCCAAGATAATATAGGGGGCGGGAAGTTGTTTAAAGAGGGCCTCTAGGCTCCTCTTTGAAACACGTTCACCTGGTGGGAGGTAGATGCAGCATACAGTTACTTCTATAGGAAGGGAGACTCTCACAGCAATCACTTGGAGATCAGATACAATATTTATAGACTTATTATATATATTGCTACGTGCAAGTATAGCCACACCTCCGCTAGCCCGATCGAAGAATGGCTTGTCGGTACGATATACATCGTACCCACGAAGCATCGGGCTGTCAGTTGGGCGGAAGTGGGTCTCCTGCAAACACAATATGGAAGGATGCAGGGAAGAAATTATTAGTTTAATTTCCTCTACACGAGCATAAAAACCCCTACAATTCCATTGTAGTAGCGACATAAGTTATTAGTATGAAATTTAGTTATCCTCGCAATCCATTTCACTATCCTTTAAGAATAAAAATTTGTTGAGGCCCTTTTTAGGCCCTCTTGCCTTTCCCAGTCTCTCCTGTACCTCTCGCTTCAGGAGAGGCTTCGGCTTATTTTGGAGAGACTGGGTAGTCGGATCCTTGCGCGAAGGCTTTGTTAAGGCCTTCGACGCTTTTTTAATAGTATTCTTTTCGGCGGTCTCTCGCTGGTCCTTCTTCAAGGCACCAGTGGGACTCGCCTCTACGGTCTCACCTGCTTCGCCACTCATCCCGTCCTCTGGAGGCACAGAGGCGAGAGTGAGCAACTCAACAGTGGCCGCAAGCAATCTATTTCCCGAGGAGGGCTCGGGGGAGTTCCCCGAGGAGGGCTCGGGGGGTTCCCGAGGAGGGCTCGGGGGGGTTCCCCGAGGAGGGCTCGGGGGGGTTCCCCGAGGAGGGCTCGGAAGAGTTCCCGAGGAGGGCTCGGGAGAGTTCCCCGAGGTGGGCTCGGGGGTGTTCCCAGAGGGGGTCTCCTCGGGGGTACAGGTGGTGGTGGCGACTTTTGTGAGGGTTTCGCCACTTCTATTATTTTCTGCATCACCACAGATGATGCCGGCTGTTTTTGTTTGTCTCGAATAGAGACGAGTGGCACAGGTCTCGTAGGAGTCTTTGCAATATTAACTGCGCAGTGGCAGTTAGGGCAATTTATATTTTGGGTGACAATTTGGCTGTAGGAACTTTGAAATACCGGAGCTTGCAGTGCAGTATACTCTTTGCGTGCTGGGCATAAGGGATCTTCTTTTCTGTTTGGATCTCCAGGACTTTTTTCTCTACTTTCCAATTCGGACAGGACCGAGACCAGGCAGAATGAGGACCCTTGCAATTAATGCAGAATTTAGGAGACTCGCATGGTTGTTCGTGAGCCTCCTGTCCACAATCTGCACAGGTTGGCTTACCACGGCATCGCAGCTTCGTATGCCCAAACTCCTGGCACTGAAAACAGCGCCGAGGGTTGGGGACATACGGCCGGACCCTGAGCACGTGGAAGCCAGCTCGGACCTCCTTTGGTAAGGAAGGGGTGGCAAATGTTAGAATATAACTATCAGTGTTCTTCACTACATCGTTCCTTTTGATGGTGATCCTATATACTTCGGTGACATGTTGAGGGGAAAGCTCCTCACAGATGTCCTCAATGCTTACGCAGTCGAGGTCATAGCAAGTGACCACTCCCTTGCAAACATTGAGGAACCTGTGCGGTTCCACCTTCACCTTTAAATGATTCGAGGGGCTCAACGGTATTGTAGTTATTGCCATTATTTTCTTTGTCTGAAGGTCGTTTTCCGTCTGTATCATAATCGTGCCATCGCGCAGTTTTCTAATTGAAACCCCAGACTCGGCAGCTCCACTTATCACTCTTTCGAGGACAAATGGGCTTACTCGCTTAAGGCTTTCGTTTTCATCCATTCGAGACATAACCAGGAAGCGGGGCTGGGGCCTCACCACTTCCTGGAATTTTTCAATTAAAGGGCTGGACGGCCTTACCCGTTTCCGCCTCTTATCTATATTACGACCCGTCGACGGGCCGGGCAGTGAGTTGCCAGCAGTGTTTGGCAGTACGGTGCCAGCGGCGACAATGTTGTCGGCCATGCCATTATTGGGGACAACCTACACAATACTCGGATCGTAGACCCAGGGTGATCCAAGTTGGTACTACCACATATGGCCCTGTTAACTGTCCCGACGAGGGTAAGGATAGAAAAGCGAAGGGGGAAGAGTGAAAAAAGGGAAAAGTGAAGAAAAGAAATGAGTGAAAAGGAAAGATATAGGAAAGGTTTGTCCCACACAGGTACTCCTGCACAGAAACCCTCCCCTTTTTGTCGCTTTTTTTACGACAAGCGGGGGGTTTACTGCGGACTATTCTAAACCCCGTCCCGCGGGGGGTTGATGCAAAAAAAAGAAGCTAGTTAGCCACATAAAAAAAAAGTTTCCCAGGGGGGGTTTTTTTGCACCTACAAAGAAAAGATGTGCGTACACTGGCTTATGATTTGGCAGAATCTTTAAAAAACAATACACTTTCAACAAAGACAGTAGGATGGCATGACTTTGGTTGGCTTCTTTATGCGCCGCAACCCCGAGCTTTCCCCATAGATGCTTGTGCAAAAATGATGAGACTAAGAAACAAGGTTACAAGAGATGATTATGGCGAGTTGTTAAATCTAGCTTGGGTCGCTGTGCCACCTCTCAAATGGGAATCACTGCCTTCCGAGCAACAGGAATATATCCTTTGGACATGAACGCTATCCAAACATGCTTATCTGCTATCCTGCGACAAAACCCCTAATAATACGACACCTTTGTGCCCCTGTTAACTGTCACGCCGGCTTTACCAAACCCAGGTAATATCTCCTGCAGGAGCTTTTGCTTCATCCCGTAACTCACTCACCTCAAACCAACTACTACTTTGCACCAACTACCGCGAAGTTGCTTCTACATCCAGTAGCACACTCCCCTTAAATCAGCATCTTCAAGCCTCGACTAGCACTGCAGTTGCTTCTACATCCAGTAACACACTCCCCTTAAACCAGCATCTTCAAGCCTCGACTAACACTGCAGTTGCTTCTACATCCATAGCACACTCCCCTTAAACCAACATCTTCAAGCTCCAACTACCACTGAAGTTTCACCTACTGGATCAATCCCATTGACCCCAAATAAAGTTCTGATGAAAATATCACCAATTCCTAAAACTCTAAAACCTTCACTTCCAAGAGAAAACAGTTTGCTGCAAATGTAACTGACCCCATTACATCGAGGATAGAAGGAAGAAGAATGCAGCAACAGCTGAAGGAAAGAAAATTAACTAATAATAAGAAAAAAAATTCTAACAGAATTAAAAAAAAAATTAAAAATGAAAAATTTGAAGAGAGAAATGAACCTAAAAAGCTTAGTGTGTGTAGGCTTAAAGGCACTGAACAATTAAAATGTAGGTCCTCTAGGCCTAAACCACGGCAGGGAGCTAAAAAGCGTATAAAATATGACTCATCCTCCTCATCTGAAGACCACGATGAACCTGTGCTATTATCAGAGGATGATAATAGTGAAGACTACAACGAAGATGAGTGTGTTAATGTTTCGAGCTCTACTCCAAGACCAAATCTCAATCAGACTGGATTAGGTGCACTAACTGCTTGAGATGGCTCCATGAAAGCTGCTCCATCTATAAACAAATGTGTGCTTCGTGTGGTAGATTGAAAAATAAAAGGAAGGCTAAAAGTGCATCCACTTAAAAATGCTATGCATGGCCCTAGTTAAACAAATTGTGTTTACAATCTACTTGCCTATGGAATAGGAAACTTAGGCTAGTGCCTAATTATTCTCTTCAGTTTTGATATGAAGTGCTTATATTATTTTTCTGAAAAGTAATTTTAATTATAAAATAAATTTTGACAATTATTCTTCATGATATATTATAACTGTACAGTAGATTAAAAACTAACAAATACGGCATCTCTTCTTTGCACAACATTTTTTAAGCATTACATTTCATAGTACCATCTCTCCTACCCTTCTGTGCCATCTCTCCTACCCTGTTAGGAGAGATGGAAACAAATGTATACTTTGAGAATTTTCCTCATCAAGCTATAAAACACATTTTTTTGCTCTAGTTTAGGGTTCATGATGGTAACAGACATCCAATTAACTTATATTTGTATTGAGTGCCACTTATTAATAAATAATATTTTTTTTATGAACTTTTCTTGAATTGTGTGCCATCTCTCCTTGAGTTACCTTATTCACTTGAGGTCCTTCCTTCGGAAATACATGTATTATTTATCACTTGAGTAACTTCATATAAAAATAAATCATATTTATATTGCACATAAAAGTAGGGTTAGTTTAAACACTTCAAAACTGTTTTTTGTTTTGTTCTTTACACAAAATCAAGAAATAAACTAAACATTTCAAATTACCACCTGTATGGTCATTTACTTTGACACCTTCCTCAACTGATGAAAGTATATCATCACACAATATTCATTCTTAGTACAAAAATATAGCAAAAAGCAAATTCACTATGTGCAACTTTAGTGGTATAAAAACATAAACTTTTATAGGCCAAGTGTTAATAGTCAAGTTTTCATAACTATTTTTATGAATTGGATATATTCATACTCTCCCTTGTAGTACCTGCTGTTCAAAATATCAACAACTAATGTTTAAACTCTTGAAAAAGGAAAATCTCCTCTAACCCATTCTAGGCCTTCGTCACCCTTCAACTAAATGTACTAAATGTGTTTACACATAAACCATTCAAACATTAAACATTTTGATTTGAGACCTGTATGTACAACAACTATAGATTCTTATTTAACTAATTAACACATTTGAAACATAAAGAGTTAATTCTTTCATAAAAAATAATGGAAAAAGTAAATTCACATATGGTACTTTTGTGACCTAGAATACAGTAAATCTGATAGGCCAACACTTATGGGTAGAATTTAACAATTCTTTCAATGAACTCTATAAATACAACTTTTCTTGCATCTAGTGACATACACAGAATTAACATATATTGATGCTTAGTATTTTAAAATCTGAAAAAGCAAATCATAATTGATCCCTTCTAGCCTATCGTGTCACTTGAATGTTACATAGTGAACCTGATAGTTATACAAATTTGTTTAGAACATAAGATATACACTCAATGGTACAGCCCCCTACTCTGTTAGTTAATCATAACTTATATTAATAAATATAACAGGCTTATTTCTGAAAATCTGTGGGTTTTTTTTCCATTGAAACCCTCATTTTACAATTAATTCTTTATATCTTTTTCCTTTTAAAAACAAATTGAGTTTACTAAATAAATACACACATAATACACCAAAATACCATTGTTAACTAAACAAACCTCCCCCCAAAAAGAAATATTTCAATCCTTCTTTCTATTTTTAAAACAGAACTGTGGGAGGGGGCCCCCTACGACTACTTGGAATATTTTGGCGGGTTTTTTAAACTTCTGGTCTTTTATGAGCTCTAATTCGTTGGATTACACATTGTGAAGGTAATTAACTTTCTAGAACACATTTTTTTATTTTTTTTAAATGATTGGTTTATCAAGTAATTCTTTACTTTTTCACTTGTTTGAACTCTACCTGTTTAGCAACTAAATTTAAAACTCCAGGTAAAAATACTTCCCTCCAGTTTGTAAGACTTCTTGATGACTCTTATACTTCATAAAATTCCGATTTTAATAAAAAATTTGCTTTTCGACAATAAAATTTTAAAACTTCTTGTTTTCTTTTTAAAAAAAAACATAATAATAATTATTATTTTTTTCTTTTAAAAACACATATAATATATATATATATAAATTTATAATATATAAATATTTAAAATTCCGAGAAAGACACAAAACCCAAATTTTTTGTGTGACTTTGGTCCTTCACAGGGCCTGGAATAATACTTGTCTAATCCCACCCCCGTCTTTTCTTTCAAGGCTGGATGCAGATATACCCTCAAAATTGACATCTTACTGTTGATATTCATGATTCATATTTGGATATTTGATTATTTGCTATTTCAGGGGTTTATTTCCTCCCATTTCGTTGCAATTTTCTTGGAATTAGCCACCCCCCTTCCCTCCTAACCCAAGAAACCCCACACACACACACTTTTCGCTTGCCGCCCGTCTAAAAACAGTGGTCTTGAATTCCAATCCCCAACACAGCTGGTGAACCTCTCTTGCTAATTTATTTTGTAAAAACCAAAAAAACCGGGGAAAGGGGTTTTTAGTTGTGACTCGTATAAATAAATAATTAAGTTCTCTGTGGTGTTTTTATTTAATATAAAACATGACTTATTAAACGGAGGTTGGGACCCCTCTCGCAAATTAAATTTGTTAAAAACCCCCCGGGGTCAAAAAGACAAACCATCCCCCCGTATTCTCGATCTCCATCAAAAAAACCCCAAGGGGGGTCTACACAGTAAAAACTTTTTTAAAAAACCAACGTTAACCCATTCTCTTTTTTAGGTACTAAAACGGGTCCTCGGAATGAAAAAACTTTTTTTTTATTTTTTAATTACATTAAACAGACAGATCGTAATCTTTTGGCCTCCCCCGGATTACGTGTTCACGCGCTAGGAAAAAACTTTAATTTTTTGCTTTTTGTAATTCAGTGTTAAAAAAACCTCATTGTTCACTAAGAATAATCTCGTGTGATTGCATTTTTACTCTAAAATTTTAAAGTTTAAAATTAATTTGCTACTCAACTCACATTACTCAAAAGGAATTGTTGAAAAATTTTAATTAATTAATTTTAAGTTTAATTGCTCAGTGATTTTTTGTTTTTTCTTTTTTTTATTGTTTTAAATTTTATTTAAAAACAAAATTTTTTCAATTTCACTTCCAACTAATACTTCAACAAAAAGTTTTAGTACTTTTTAAAACCCCAAAGGGGCTTTATTTGGGAATAGGCGGCCACAATAAAAATTTTCATTGACCGGTCGAAAACAACAATTGAATGATGCGCAAACCAAAAATTATTATCTACTCAAAGGAACAAATTAAAACCGAAGAATTTTTTTCTGATAATTTTCTAGAATCTGTCCCAAAGCTTTTGATGAAATTTATAGCCCTTTAAAAGACTCTATTTTAGTTTTTCAACAACAATTGATTTGTTGGAAAACCTGCCCCAAAGGGGGGGGTTTTCTCTAACTTTTTTAAACAACTACACTAAATACACTTTGCCCTTGTAAAAATTTCCCCAAATTTTTTTAAGTTTTTTTCAGGAAATCCCAAAGGGGTCAAAAAAGGTACCCCCATTTCCAGTATAATTCCCAAAAAATTTGGGGGAATTCTTCAAAAAAGAAAATCAGGGGGTTTCCCGACTAGTTTTCTCTCCATCTCCAAGATTTTAGACCTTCCCCATTTTTTGGGGGCTCTCTAAAGTCAAAAACATTTTTGGGCTAACTACTCTGAAAAATAGCCAAGCTCTTATCGCCATGATTATGATTTTACGGGAAACACTCTTAATTGCTTCTTTTTCTGCGAAAGCTGGATCCGAAACAAAAAAGGGGTTTGAAGATTCTCGTGAACAAAATTTTAAAATATCCCAAAAAAGCGCTTGAGTAATTTTTTACTTAGGACAAAATTTCCCAGCATTTGAAAAGGGCAACGGGCAGGTTCCAGTTTTTCACAAAAATTTCCCCAAAAACCCCCATACCCCACGCTTTGCCCTTCAAAACCTCAACTATAAATTTTAAGCCCCCAAACACTAAACCCAAACCCTCTGGGGATCCCCGCCTTTTGACTGGGGTGGGGAAAACCCAAAGAATTGTGTATTTTCCCCCAAAAACACCACAGTATATATCAATGCACTAAATTTTTTAAAAAAAAAAACTTTAAAAACGTTTTTATTTTATCCCTTTTTAAAAAATTTTTTTTTAAAAATTTTTGGGGAAATCCCCCCCTTTTAAAAGACGGGAAAACAAAACGCGAACCTGCATACATTGTAGAAAAGACACCACACATTGTTCTTTTTACCCCCTCCTAAAACCCCCACTATTAAAAGGTCACGACGTCACCTTTCAAAAAAAACCCCCAAAGGAAATATTCAGGGGATACTACTCCCCTATTCCCTTTTTTTGGGCTTACAAGAAAACCAAAGACCACAGTGGCTTTTGCAAAAACTCTTGTAAAACTCCTAGTTTTTGGGGCCTCCCCAAAAAGTGGGGGGGGGGAACAGACTCTGGGGCCCCCGTGCATTTTAAACACCGAGCGCTGTGCCCCCTTTTTAACGAACTAGGTCCCACTTGGAAAAAGAAAATAAAGGGGATATCTCTTGCATGTAAACCCAAGGGAATGAAAAAAATAAATCTTCCCCATTAAGGGGGCCTGTTCTACTCATTCCATCCGAAAAAATCTTGGACAAAAATTTTTTGGTTTTTGCCCCTACATATTGACCCTAAATCAAGCAAAAACTCAAAAACTTTGTTTTAGCTCCCCCAAACGTTTTTTTCCCCAAAACCCTTAAATATTCAAAATTTGGGGCGGCCTCTTTGCTAATGCCTCACTGGGGATCGCCACACTCCGGCCCTAATTTTGCCTGGGTTTGGGAAATCAATATTGGTTATGCCCAATTAGGGGGAAAAACTCCTTTTTGCCACTTTCGCTCAACAACAAAAAAATGTTTTTTGGGGGTCGGGGGACCCCCCAATCTCAATCTGACCTTAAGTCTTTACAAAGGGTTTTTCCCCAAATGAAGAACCACCCCAAGAAGCTGGACCAACTAAAGGAAATTTTAAAGTGTAAGACCTTTTTTTCCCCCCCTCTTCCGGGTTTCACAGGGTTATGTCGTGCGACTTTTCCCTTTAAAGAATCTCCCCCGTCTTGGAACTCGACATTGCCTCCCAAAAACAATTCAATCACTTTTTAAAAAAACGCAAGCTCAGCCCAACTCAAAAAAGCATGTAAATTTTTGATTTATCAAGATTATACGACCTTGGGGCCCCCTGATCTTTTTACACCACCCCCCTCCAACTCCCATTTTTTTACCCCCCCAAAAGGTTTTTTAACCAAATAGGGTTTCCCCACAAAAAACGGGGGATGGTTTTTCGCAGTGCCGTCCCCCAAAAAAAATTTTCCCCCCTTTAAAGAAAAGCCTTGCCTGACCAAAACTTCAAAATGACATTGTGACGTAAAAATTCCCCTTTTCGACGAATTCCTTTTTTTTGGGGTTTTTTTTTTTAATTTTGTAGATGTTCGCCAAATCAGGGTTCATTCTGAGGGTAGAAATATCAACTCATTTATTGGGTCCTGACCAACCACTCCCCTTTTTCCTTTACCAGCTAACACCGTCCCATGGTTTTTGAGGTCACCATTTCGGCCAAAAAACCCCTACGTCAATGATCCAAAAAAAGGCCATTCTTTCCCCCCTGCTGCATCCTCTTTTTAAAAAACAAAAATTTTTTGGATGACATCATTTTTATATTATTATTATTAAAATTGTTTTTAAAGGGCCCCCCCCACACATCTAGGTCATTTTTGGCCGAAATATATTTTAAAAAAAAATAAAATCCCTAGGGAAATAGATAAAAAATTCACCACGGGGACACCCTAGGGGGGGGCCAAAATGGCCTCTTGGGATAAATTAATTGTACCCTGCAAAAAAAAAACAAAGTGTACACCCAATAAAAAGACAAAACAAAAAAATTTTAAAAAATTTAAAACGTTAAAAAAAAAAAAATGTTAAAAGAAAAAACTTAAAAAAACAAAAAAAAATTTAAAATTTTTAAAAAAACTGTTAAAAAGATCTAATATAATAATATCCAAAAAGCCCCCTTTTTAAAAGTGACTCAAATGGGATTAAAAAGATCCCCTGGGTATAAAACGGTTTTTAAAAAAATAACCCCCATCCGATATCGCGTATAAAAAACGTAAGTCACCTTTAAAATCAAGAGCAGACGATAGGGGCTAAGTTTGCGACACTCCACCGAAATGTGATGCACACTAAGGGATATCACAAAACCACACACGGGAGGTGATCCCCTCTAGGAAAAACATGGGACAAAATGAAGTATGCCCAAACGTCGGAGTCTGCGTCACGGATGACCTGCCTCTCTTCTAGACGTCGAAATAGAATAGGGCTCGCGACACAAAACCGGCCTGATGGACCGCAGCATTTCTGAGCAGGGGTTCCGAGACCCACTGCTCGTGCCAGTGCGTAGACTCCACGCCGAACATAACCCTTTAGACTAAAAACATGACACCCAGACATCGCCTCCGGAGGCAGTCGTCTGCCTCCTTGCTGCCTGGTCGACCAGCTCATTTCCTGGAAGACCAGCGTGACCAGAATCCAGCAAAAGTCGAAGCCGGGTGCTTTAATGACATCAATTTTAAAAATTGCTCATGTATCATCTGCACGAGGGATACCATGATAAAGAGTGCAATGCCGACATAGCACTCATGAATCCGTCAGATGATGACAGAACGGTGACTTCTTCGGTAAACAAAACACAAAGATTTAAAAATGGCATATCATTCAGCCGTAATAAACCCTGGTTTCATTAGGTAGAACCAAATTTAAAATTGGATCCTTCCACAACAAAAGCACATCCCAAGGAACTCCAATTAGAGCCATCAGTTAGCGCTCAAATCCGTGAGAAAGCGGAGTGAGAGACGCATTAAAGGTCCTCTCATATACAAAGTTTGGGTGGCCGCTTTAGGGAACTTGGCAAGATCAAAATGGCATTTCGGAGGCATCTTCCAGGAGAAACTCGACCATGGTGATGTGGGGATAGCTCTTGCGGGACTATCCCACACTGTCGAAACCGTAGCATCCGGATGCCAACCGCCTTGTACTAAAGCCAATTTAGTTTCATACAAGACACAGTTTTAAGGGGGTGAAAACCAGGCCGTAAGCAACATTATTTGGCATGACAATCCATTTCCGACACGTAAGATGCCAGTAGATAAGACCGCCGGTAAGAAAGAGGGGCTCACCGCGTCGGCACAGATGCTGCCGACTGACCGTACGAAAAGCAACCAGTATAGCCATCGTGAATGCCACATGGTGGACTGCTATCGAGCATCTTTAAACGCCGAGGTCTAGCGGAACCAATACACAACTGCCGTAAATCAAGGTTTGATCTCATCACCAAGGCTCTATAGAAGGCGCATCAAAGGTTCCCTATCAGCACCCCAAGAGCGACCACTCAGCAACTTTAATAAATTCACAAAGCCTTTAACACACTCGCTTTTCAGGTCTTTGATGTGGGGGATCCAAGTTAGTATTAAAATCGAATAAAAGTCCCAGAACCTTAACGGTCCCGAGACAGTAATACAACGTTGTTCATTAAAATATTGGGGCTGGCTGTAGTTTCCTGCGTAGTCTATGGAAGTGGACGACAGTCGTCCTTTGGCCGCAGAGAAACGAAAAACCATTATCGAAGCTCCCACAACATAGATTGTTTTACAGCGAATTGTATCAATCGTTCAGCCCTGTGGAACTTGACGAACTGCAATAAATTGCGGTATCATGCCACAAAAAGAGGCATGGAACGAACAGTAATACCACGTTTCTACAATGCTATTATCGCAATAGCGGAACAACGTGCAGCTCAAAGGACTTCCTGGGCACACCCCATTTTCTTGAATAAAATTCATCGTATAAGATGTTGTATAACCTTACCCGAATGTCTATCTGACATAAATTAGCTAAAAAAAATAGGGAGGCTTCCCCGAACTCCCCAATTAAAAAGTTTTTTAAGATGCCGTAACGCCATGTAAGTATCGTACGCCTTCTCCAATCAAAGAAACAGCCAAAAAGATGTTTTTTAATGGAGAAAGGAATCATCGACAGCAGTCTCAAGCACGGACGAGATGATCAAACCCGTGATCGTTACGGCGAATACCACATTGATATTTGGATACAATTTGCGGGATTCACTAAACAACCATATAAGTCGTGTTAATTTATCATTTTTTCTAATATTGCATACACCCAGTTAAGTGCTATCCGGTCCTATAACTATTTGGCTCTAATTTATCCTTTGCCACTTTATATATGTTGGGATAACGTTGCTTGCCTCCACATTGTTGGGAATTGACGAGATTCCCAAACACAATTGTAGAGGTCTAGAGGAGGAACGCCCGTCCCACATGTGACCAGTTGGCGCAAACATTTCATAAAAGGATATCATCCGGGCCAAAGTTGAATTGCCACGCATGGAACAGGCAAAGTAAGTTCCTCTTTATAAAGGGGGAAGTTATTTCCATCCCCCCGACATGGCCCAAAGAAACAATAGTAAGGCCTCGATGCTGCGCTTATGCACCGCGAATCGTTAGAGTAGCTCGCAGTGCTAAGAAATAGAGGCGAACATCGGAGCCCAATATAAGTTGGCGACACTCCACAGGGGAGGAGACAAGTGAAAACCGTTTTGTGACATAAGTGCGGGTATGTTATAAATGTTATTTTTTGCTACTACGTACTTTACGAATGTGATCCCAAACCTTGGTTGTGGAGTGGAAATATAAGGGTAGAAATAACTGTCTCCAAGACTCACTTCTGCTTTCTCTAACGCTACTTAGTCGGCCGAGCTCTAGCAAGTAGATCCGGAATGACTCCAGATTCTCCTACGTAGAACGTCGAATGAAAGAGACGTATGCCCTTCGACGTGTTAGAAATAAGCCATCCGCACTCCTCGTTTACCACCAGGGAACAGGACGGGCGCGGGTTGGGCGAGGAATTTAGGGATGATGCCCTCGCCGCCGCTATACCGTTGAAGTAAATTGCCCAGCCTTATCATCGACGTCAGGAGGATGGGGTTCGTCGAATACGCATGGCGAGAGCTCAGCGTGATTTATCCATGTTACACGTTTGAGAACCCATTGGGAACTTTGCTTTTACTGTAGGATCTTTAACTTGTAAAGCATTGAATGGAAAGTGATCGCTGCACATAGGTCCCGAGTGAACCTCCACGGAAGTGAGCAGCAATCCTGGGCTACTTAGGCTAAGTTCGTTGGCAAGATACACCATTAAGGGGAGAAGTGTGTCTGGGTCCCGTGTTCATTATCACCAGTTTCAGAGACCAAATTATCCTCTACCATCCTCCCATATCCGGTGTGCTGTAAAAATTAGACCCCACACCAGGTTATGCGCGCGTTAAAGTCCCCCAAGATTAGGTATAGGGGGCGGGAAGTTGTATAATAGGGCCTCGTAGAAGTCCCTCTGTGTAAACACGTTCCCGGTGGGAGGTAAATGCAGCATACGTACCTCCATAGGAAGGGAGCTCTGACAGCAATCACTTGGAGATCAGAGACAATATTATAACTATGAATATTTTGCTACGTCAAAATATAGCTACCCCTCCGCTAGCCGGAATCAAAGGAGTGGCTTGTCGGTTACTAAACACGATTCGTACCCACGAAGCACGGTTGTCAGTTGGGCGGAAGTGGGTTTCCTGCAAACACAAGATGAGATAGGGAAAAATGTAGTTAAGTTTAATTTCCTCTTGCACGGATCAAAGAGAAACCCCTACAATTCCATTGTAGAGTAGCGACTTATTTATTAATATATAATATATTAAAATATCCTCACAATCCATAACGCTATCCTTTAAAAATAAAAATATATTGAGGGCTTTTTTTAGATCCTCTTATAGCTTTCCCAATCTCTCTATGGACCTCCCAGCTTCAGAGAGGCTTTGGTTTGACCTGTAAACTGGGACGGGGGAACCGTTTACGCGAAGGCTTTGTTAAGCCTTCGACGCTTTTTTTTAAAGTTATTTTTCGGCGGTCCCTGCGCTGTCTTTCCTCAAACATTGAGGAACCGTGGGGCTCTACCTTCACCTTATACCCCCAAATTTTAATACCCACCGGTATTTTGGAGCCCCATAATATTATGGATTTAGTGCGGACATAAATCTGAATATAATGGGCCATCACGCAATTTTTTATTAAGAAAGTCAGATTTTTCTGCTCCATTATACTCTTTCGAGGATAAATGGGCTGACAAAGTTTTAGACTTCTTCACTTCACTCCCAACATACCAGGAGCCGGGGGGGGGCCCCACACTCCCCGGCTTTTTATCAAAATAGGGCTGGAGGCCTTACCGTTTCCCCCCTCTATCATTTAAAACGGCCTTGAGGGGGCCCGGGAAATAAGATCCACAAAACTTTGGGGTACGGTGCCACGGACAGTAAGGGGGTTTACTGTACAAAGGACTCATCATAAATGGGAGACAAAACCCGCAATAGTTTCGGATCGTAACCCCGGTTGATCCCAGTTGTTCTAACCCCATAGGCCCGTTTAAACTTCCCCGACGAAGGCTCAACGACGCTAACATGACAACCTCATATGAGCTTCGCCGGGAAAAGAGGTCACCGCAGCAAGTGATTTCAGGGAAAATGCCAATTTTACGTCCGGAACCCTCAGAACGCAACCGTCTTTTCTCAAAGGGAGGGGACCCGTTTTCATCCTAAGGGGCCCCTTCCCACCAAGATATTTCAAAACCCGGGGCACTTTCACTCAGGACTCAAAGCGTTTGGGATCCATATTAACCCGAAAAAGAGCCGTTTAGATGCCAAGGTCGTCAACAAAGGGGGCCCAAAAGGCTCTGTGGGAATTTAACGGCAGGGGAAGGGGAAAAAGAAGGGAAGGGAAAAGTAAGGAAAGAAAGGTTGGGAAAAAGGGAAAAAAGAGAGAGGAAAAGAGGGGAAAAAAAAAGAAAGGAAAGGGAAAAAATGTAGGGGTTGTCCGCACGAGGTACATCCTCACAATGGCCCTCCCCTTTTAGTCGCCTCTTACGACAAGCAGGGTTACTGCGGACTATTCCCAAACCCGTCTCCGGGGGGGAATGACATCATCGCTGTCACACGGTTGAAGATGCGCTTAGTTTTCAAAACCCAACTCCCCACCCCTACCTCAAAAAGGGGCTTTGAAAAAATAAAAATGGGCCAGCAATTCACCCCGCTTCCCGAACTCCGTGCCAGAGAACACAGAGAAAAGCCTCTCACTTTAACACCCAAAACACCTCATATTACATTCTTTGTCTCCATGGACGCCGGGCTCTGATCCCTTTTTTCGTACAATATAAAATTGTTGAAAACTGTACCCACTAAAGCGAAAATGTTCTCTCAACATTGCAAAAATTTATGCCCCCTTTGGGGTTGGCTAACTCCTAGTATTGGCGAAATCTCTTCTCCAATATTTTAGGGACTCTTGGACTTCAAGGGGGACTCACCCCTTCCAAGTGAAGTGGCTACCCGTTGAAAATCTTCTCAGGAACAAACCCCGATTCAACAGTTACGGTGCAACCTCTCTCTCACGTCTCAATAAAGAAATATAAAAAAACTTCAGGGTTCTCAATCCCTCAGAACAAGGATACGCCGCCTTTTGTACTAAGATGTACTTCTCAGATAACGATGTCAAGGTCACACTACGGGGTCAAAACACAGTGTGCACCTCTCAAACCCTCTCATCCCCTCCCTAAAATTTGGGTGTGGTGCTCATCTTCTTGCCAACTCTGAAATATGTACTCTCTTCTCTCTACCAGTGCCGCATAGACTAAACCCACTGCATGTGCGATTCACCATTTTTCTGTCATGGTTCAACCCTCCCTACCGCTTGAAGGGGTTTGTTGCAAATCGTATTGCACAATTCAGATGGGCCCCCCCCACATATGGTCCACATTTCATCGACTCACAACCCGCAAATGGGCTTCCCCGGGGTCCTCACCCCCCAACCTATGACCACCCTCTTTGGGGCATGGACCACTCTGCTTCGCTCCTCATCCCAGACTGGCCTTCACCGCAATTTACGCCTGTCTGAGGGGGCCCCACATTTTCTGAATGAAACTCACCTTTCAACGTGCTGATCCAAACCCGCCTCAAGAAGGGGAGCTACTTTTCCCAAGTTCCATCGTGGAAAACAATCACGCACATCACCGCCTACGACTGCGATTCCCCAACAACCCTAGGGGTACCCGATTACCGACCTCTTACCAATGAAGAATTATTGAATCAACCTGACAATTTGTAAACAAATTCAATGGTCATTTGCTGAAAACCCTAAACTCTAAAAAAAGGATAAAAGTTTGGGCCACGCCCTCAACTCTTTCACCATTTTTAGATGAACATGGTTTCCAGTGAGGGGCTAAGACACTCAAACCCTTTCCTCATGATTCTAAACCCCTATTTTTTTGGGCCCAAGTCTAACAAGTCTTAAATCTATTTTTTCGATCATTATCACAGGCCCTCTTCACTCCGTCCCAACTCCCCCAAGCAAACGATTTGCAAAAAATTTTTGGATATTTCCTCTCGCACATAATCCGCTCAAAATTCACGGGTTGCATTCGTTTGCTTCAAAGTAACCCAAGACTCTTTCCCCCTATGATGGAGATCTACCCAGACACGTGTCCACCCCCACTCGACCGTTTCTAAAAACGGGAAATGGATTTAGGGAGGTCCCTTTCTTGTTAAAAACCTCCCTCAGACGGCCTCCAGTCTGTTAAGGCATATTTGTGTTTGTTTATTGTTTTCCTACCAAAGGCGTGCACATCAAGTTGTCACTGACTTTTATTTTGCCGGGCCCCCACTAGATGGGGTCACGGAGAGGGGTTGTGTACCGATCTTAAATTTTGACGCGGCACAAACTTTGTTGGAGCACTCTCAACTGACTCGAATAGTTCGTGGTTTCCAACCAAACAAAGACTCAGAAAAATTGGGAAACAAATTGCGGCTAAATCCCCTCCGATTCCATTTTCAACCACCTGCAGCCCCCCATCAAGGTGATTTTGGAACGGCAATAAAGAGCGCCAAACACATTAAAACCCCAGATGGGAAAGCATATTTGACACTCAAGATTCATCACACCGCAACAAAAATGAAGCAATGCCCCAATTTTCGGCCTCTCATTCCTATCCCAGCTGATCCCCCTGAAATCGGGTGTTGACCCCCCGCATTTTTTTAATTTATCCCCTCTCAACCAGTTCCGGGGTCGACTTCGCAGAATTTTACCCAACCGCCCCAAGAGGGTGCAACAGTAAAAGCATTTTTTTCATGTATCTGGAACAGGTGGCAGATGGGAAAATCGCATACCCAACAACGTTCGAAGTGGGCAGAAGACTAATAACCTAAAATTGGTGACCTGGCTAGTCATGGCAAAAGACCCTCCCCCCTCTCTTGGGCATTGGAAGAAAAACCGCAACCTGCCAGGGCCGAAGCTAGTAAAAATTTGTGACCCTCAAACTTCTTCCCGGTCTCTCTCCGACCACAGTTAAGTTTTTCCCTTACCCCCCAACTAATGCATTGTCTTTCTATTTTCTACTCTTTCCTTCTGGCCCTTAAAATCTCTCCATCTCTACCTTTGATTGAACCGACTAACGGGTTTAAGGGGGCCGGGATGTTGCATATTTTATATTCACTAGTGTTGCATTTTTATTATTTGCTAGTTTCATGTGGTTATTTCCCTCCTATTTCGATTTTCAGATTTCTTGGAATACCACCCCTCTTCCCTCCTAAGCCAAGCAAACCCACACACAAAAACCCCCAACAACACAAAACACACGTGTCGCTTGCTCGCTTTCCCTCAAAAAAGGTCATTGAATTCAAAACTCTCAAAACCTCGTAAACCTCTTTGCTAAGTTATTTTAAAGAACTCAACAAAAACTCTGGGAAGGTATTTAGTTGACTCGTCATAAATATAATTAAGGGTTCTCTGTGTGTGTTTTTTTTAATATACGGGTACTTTTTAAACGCGAGGTTTAAAGGACTCCCTCGCAAATTAATTTTCGTAAAAGACCATCCTCGCTCAAGAAGATAAAAACCCCACGCTCCAAGTATTCTCGGATCCCAGTCAAGACAACCCTCAAGGTAGCCTCTACAACAGTAAAAATCATTTTATTAAACCAACGTTCAACTCCATTCTCTGTTTTAGTGTATAAAACTGGCCCTACCGGAATGTAATTACTTTTTATTACTTTTAATTACATAAACAACAGATCCAAATTACATATACCATTTAAAATAATTTTTTTCCCCCCGTAATTATCTCGTAGCTTATAAACTTGTCATCTCATTCATGTAGCTGACTTGCTGGGGTTTTTCTTATTTTCCCATGTGTCCCTTCTTAACATTACAGACATTGATAAAAAAAAAATTATAATAAAATCAAAATTTAATTTTTAATGGGATCCAATAAATACATTTAAAAAATCAAAATAATAGATCCTGTTTCTTTAAAATATATGTATAATTTTCTTCTTTTAATTTTCCCCCAAAAACTGACGCTTCACAAGGGGTAATGAACTTTCACCCTTATAATACTTTCCTCGAGCTCTGCTTACGATCCCTAAAAACCCAAATAGCTTGTACCTTCCAACCTTATATTGTTAGTAACTCTCTCTTGTTGTTTCCGGTTTCTTTCTATAATCCATCTTCAGTGATTTCCACCCCCTCTCAAACTTAAACCCTGTTCTATAACATTCCTTAAATACACCTTTAGACCACATGATTCAAGGGTTTAAACCCATGCCCTCCCAAAACTTTCAACAATTCTACCCCTTCCTTGTACCCAAAACTTTCAACCACATATAGACTCCAGTGCAGACGGGCCCAAGCGTGCGCCCCAAAAGGGAAAACTCATTGCCCCACTGCCTACAGAAGGGAATTGAAGAAAAGAAAGCGCCCAAAAAAAAATCGGGGAAAGGAACAACGACTTTTATTTGGGCAAATTTTGTGGTATTTTGAGGAAATCGACTCTGAGGGATCAGGAGACTCAAATGCAAGAATTTCTAATATGGACGAACAGAAACTCGAAGTAAGGGAAACAAACGGATGAACGGAAAGAAAAAATTTTATTAACTATTTTTTATTTAGTATGTGACACAGTTTTATGTCAGAAAACATAAATGTAAAAATAAGAATAGAGGTAAACTTGGTCTTATTTACAAAATGTTGGTTCTGAAGTTATTACTTATTATTGGAATACCCTTGCCCTCCAGGAGACAGCACCTTCTCACTATTGAAGTTTTGTAGAAGTTGAGACTACTTGTTTTGAAGACACCGGGGAAATTGGGCCCGGGGAAAGCTGTTGAAAAGGGAATTAATAACGTTCCATCCGTTTTCCCCAGTCAGCATTTACGATCTCCCCTGTACTTGTGTTTTTTCAAAATCAAACCACCATGGTTATAGGTCCTATTTTTTCATTCTTAGAAAATTGTGTAGATGAGTACACGCAAGAAAAATATCAAAACCCCGGGTTTTTTTTTTTTTTTTTTTTTTTTCCCGGGGCTCAAATTGATGTCTCTCAAAATATTCGGAACCGGGGGTGCCCCGTATCCCAAAAGCATTCCAAAAATGCAAAGAAACACGAGATAGTCTTTTAATTAAATATGGCTTGTTCTCTGGTAGTTTTTTTCCCACTGAAAGGGTTTTATTAGGTTGTCCATGAGGAAAAAGCATCATCTGCCACGAAAACGTAAAGGCGGTTTGATTTCACAGTTTGGTAAATCATCAGCTGAGGAATATGAAGTTTGTTACTAACGAGTCGCTTATAAAATTCCGTATTGGAAAAAAAAAAACCCCCCCCCCCCCCCCCCCCCCAATCGGAAATTTCTTCATTGGGGTTTCCCCCATCGACAATTATAAATTCGTAATTGCATTTACCACTGCCATCAATACAACACTGAACGAATTCTTGTATTGAAATAGTAGGAAACCACTCCTGGTTTGCGGATTTACATTTCTTTCCGTCGATGGCTTTCCGATGCATTGGGAAAAAATTTCCCCCCTTCTCTCAAACTGTTGGGCAAAATCCTTCCATTCACTTTCACTTTTGGCCTGAATCTGCAATGTAATAAATATTTCTTTTGCTACTTTTTTTAAAGTAAATTTCGCTCATAAAAAAGCCAGGCTTGGGGGTTTAAACCCGTACCCTTCTAGCAATATTAATAGGAAACCCTTTTATTACTACAAAGATAAGTATTCTATTTATTTTGTTTCAAGGTCGTGTAAGACAGAAGTTCTCAGAAGCCCCAAATCCGGCCTACACCCCTGGAAACGACCGAAGAAAAATGAGCCCCCACCAGACAGTGAAGAAGCCAAAAGAACTAAAAATACTGTCTCTTGCCTGTGAACGTCTTGAAACACCCTCCTAAGACGCCCAATCCAGCAAAAGGGTGGGCTGTGGAGTATTGGGAAATGGGTCCCAAACCAGCAACTGTTTGCTAAAAAATTCATTGATACATTCCCTTTTTGAAGGACGACTTTGCAATCTTCACAGACACTCTGCACATAAACAATCCACCTTAATCACTTGATGCCACCAGTTTCCCCATCAATTCAGCCAAACCCTCTACTTTCCATTCTCACATGCTACTCGTTCAGCCCACCAAACCCATTCAACTCGACCCATTGGTCCATCACCTTCTCACATTTTCATTCCTTCAGACTCATCCCAATACACCCTGCCAGCCGAAAAAACCCAGGACAACACACGTGACTCAACAGTGCAACCACGTCAATATTCATTATATCAAACCTTCTGTCTGATGATCAGTTTACTGACTGAACAATGTCTGGATTCTTCATCAAGCGGTTACAAAATAAAAATTTCAGAACAAATGAATACAAATATAATGCTTTAACATTATTTCTTGTTTATATAAAATAAAATGGCTTTTTTGAAGGATTAACTGTTTAATTTACTCACCTTTAAATACCCTTTCAAAACGTGGACCAGAGCGTCCAAAAGTTTCCACTATTTATCTTCCAAGACGTTTGAGCTGAGATGGCAGTTTGAAATTTCATGTCTTCAAGGAGGCCCCGCTTACAAGGTATCCTCATAGTTTGACAATAATCTCAGTGCTGAGATATGCTTCTCTCAATAATGTGCCGGCTAAAATGATTTAGCTCGCACAAAGGGGGGGATTGCCTGTTATGAAATAGTAATTACCGACTAGTTGGCGTCTGTCGGAATTCTCATGTTTTCCCCCTGAACCCCTAGACTTTCCGTCGTTGATTTCTGCCCCCCCCTTTTTTACTCCCTCTTGGCTGGTTGCGCATGGCGTGGCCTTACTGAGGTGTGATTGCTTATTCTTCCACCTCTCTAATCCCTGGTTCTCATCCCTGGCGGAATTTTCCGTACTTTCCTTTTTTTAGTACTACGAGTGTCGTGCTGAGAAAAACACCTTTTTTTATTGTGTAGAACCGACTGCTGACCTACTATAGTTCTATTCGGCTGTGTCTCGAGGATCTTCACCTCTACATCAGGACGCTATGCGTCCAAAGGAGTGTATCCTGGGCTCGCCTGAGCTAGCCCCCGCCACTGCTGGTTTGCTCACAACATATTAATCTGCTGTGCACTCTACGCTCTATTGTTTTCCGATAGAAACATTTGAGTAAGAATCGTGGCTACGTTTTCCGATGGCTAATGAACTTGCTTACTGTAAGGTACCGTACTTGCTCAGAAGGAGACATGGTGAGGTCTTGTTACTTCGCTGAACTCTTGGCGTGCAACCGACTATAGTAATATGGATGTGATATCGTCCGACTAACCGAGTGAAGAGTAGCAGCGAACTAGGCCCCCTTAGGCAGTTAGTTCGTTTTGCTAATATTTTTTTCTTGTGTACTACTGTGAGTGGGAATGCCTACCTTAGCTACACCTGCTGCTAGGGTTGGGTGGTCTGCCCACCAACATTGTTAGCATGGGTTTCACCATTGTTCAAGTTTTATGGTGGTATGTTTTAGCCTTTAAAACCGTTGGATGACTAGTAGACGGCTAGGCCCCATTGGGAAACAGCTAGTCAGTTTGTTTACACGTGTTTCTTGTATACTCTGTAAGGTGGGAAGCCTACCTTCTCAACACTAGCGTCTAGGGTTGATGCTACGCCCAGCTGTATTGGTAGTGTGGCTTCACCATAAGTTAAATTTTGTGTTAGTTACATGTTAGCTTTTATACCTGTAGGGAAAAATTACTCATATCAATATTGGGTGCCTCGACTAAATAAAAATATTGCGCCGAGGCGTTGTATTGTTAAGATTTGTTAAATACAATTGTTACTGTGGGGTACGTCTGCCTTCGGTATAGGAGTTTACTGGAAGTAATTATCAGCCTAATTGGGTTGTCCGGGGCCCGTTCTAGACCCCGCCTACTTTATTGCTATTTTTGTATTGTTTTTAGCCCCTGTTTGGGAGTTTCGAGCATATGCGACACCGCAGGGGCGTCGCTGGGTTGTTACTTTATCTCTTCCATTAGACAGCGCCTTAAGCCTCGCCCTGGAGGACATTACCCTTATATTATGTACTTTCTAATTGTAAACCTTAATATTTAACTCGCGTTGGTATACCACTACCAATGCTGTGGGTCCCTATTGGGGCGTGACTATTTATTAGATTGTGGGGTACAGTTGACTCCCCTGTACTGTGGGCATGACCTTAACGCCGTTTAGCTTGTTTACCTAAACGGGTATACTAGAGTATTTTATTGATTAGCGTCCGCCTTAGGGCATATTGAGTAAACTGTACTTGTGGCTTTAGCCAATATCTAATATATTTGGGTTTTTAGGGTACCCCCAGACACAGTACTTGGCTGGGTAGCCAGCTGTATTATTCCTTTGTAATCTGTTGAAGAAACGCCTACGATTCCTTGTGATAACAAATTTATGGACAACCAAAATCCTATGAACATTCCAATGATTTGGTTATGTATTATCTAATGTGTTCACCCAATAAATTGTTGCTTTCATATGTTATTTGTGTTTTGTAAACTTGCACCCCTCCCCTTTTAGCTCTATAAGGTAGGGTGCATCATGTTCGTGGTAATTTTCTGTATGAAGGAGTAACCATTTCGAGTAACTCGCTGAACGTAGCTGCGTCCATTCTAAGGTAGTTTCTGTAGTCCCAGCCCGAGGTAAGCCTGAGCTCTGTGACCAAAGCGGTCATGACCAAATTTGTTCCTCTTCAGAAGCCAACTCTTCGCCCACAATGTTTGGCTTTCTTCTTTTTTTAGCACGTTTTCTGTCCCCAGCGCAAAGGATAATCGCGGCACAACAATCGTCCGTGTCTGACATGCTCACAGGATGTTGAAAACGAAATTGATGTTTGCACAACGGGTTGCAACGTGGATGGGCTCACGTTGATGAAAACAGGCATTTGCACAAACACCGAATTTGCGCAAATTGTTTGACCGTGGATGGGGGCTTTACACAGCACAGCTATAATTGTTTTGCACACTGGAAACAAACATGTTGTGAATGTATCGAAAAACTGGACGCAACAGACAGTCATACTTACCTCGGACTTATAATTGACAAACATCATAAATGGGACAGGCACATACAAAAACTTGAGAACAAACTAAAAGGATTGACATGTTTTTTACCATCTTAGAATGTACTTGGATATCAAAACTTTATGTAATTCTATACTTATATAATAACATGTCCTGACTGACTGATTCATCATCGCCGAGCGCAAACTATCAAGGCTACAAGCATGAAATTCGGACTGTATATTCATTTTTGTTATGTAGGCACCCACTAAAAAAGGATTTTAGAAAATTCCACCCCAAAGGGTCAAAAATAGGGGATGATAATAATGTATGATAATATGTATGAAAGTCCGTCAATTTGAAAGTTACATAAAAAAAATTTGTATTTCGGTTATTGACGTAAAACAAATACATACGTGTTTTCAGGAAATTTGGAAATTTTATTTAATAAGGATGAAAAAGGGGTGAAAGTTTGTATCGGACTTGCATTATTTTTGATCTGAGTCAAGTTATGGTCATCAACGTAACGTAATTATTTTAAATTAATCTGAAATACATAGTATAATTTTCGTATTTGTATATAATCAACTTCCACTGCGAGCAAAGCGCGGGCAACAGCTATCTAGTAATATATAAATCATTGGTTCAATCAATAATATCTTACGGCATATCCATCTGGGAGGAACGACAGAATGTTACACAGTCAAAATTTCGCATTTACAAGAAAAGATCTTGAAAATTATATTTGGTACCCAAAAATGATAAACAGAATATTACATTCAACATAAAATCTACTTCTTAATCAATTATATGAGTACAGCCTCTTGATAGGATAATTACCATTCCGATAAATACAAGCAAATAAAAACCCATTCCATTAACAACCCGCCCAATTTCTAACAAATAAGTGTATACAATCGCAAATACTCTAATTATTAATGGTAAACAGTAATTGAGAGGTACCATTTCCAAATTGTTTAATGTGCTACCAACAACACTCCGAGAAATCCCTGAAATAAATATAGCGAAAATAAAATTAAAGACTGGATACTTCAAGGCATGCTTCAAACAACAATGTAAATATTTTTGAGTGGAAATGTTATGATAAGTTTAAATCTTTTTGTTTTTTAATTATTTTAATATTATAAATTTTACTATTGTTAAATTTTTATTTAAACTACAAGACCTGAAGATGTACCTTTAGGTACTTCGGGATTGTATCAAAAACTATCTAAGTAATTTTTCTTTTAAACCCTAAATAAACAATGATGATTGATTATTATTATTACCTGTATTAAATGCATATTTTAGAAGCTAGGGCATTAGGGCCTACAATAATCTGGAAATTTGGCTCAATTCCACCTCCTAATCCTGTTATCTTTTCGTGGTCATCGGATAGTAAAAATGTTGGCAACCAATAGGACCTAATAACATTAGGTTCTAGAAATAATAAATCTGGAAGGCTGTCTCTATGCTCTATTCCACACCCTGCATTCTGTTTCTCTAAAGAGCTTTAAATAGTTTTGTTGCAAACTTACAAAATACCCGTTGGTGATACATTAGTTCAAACATGAAAATAAATATCACAAGTTGTATAACAATTCATTTTGAGATATGGATGGGTGCCTAACATAAAACGTATGGCTGATTCTAACAGAAAATTCCTGATAATCCTCGTATTTAGCTTACCTGTCAGTAGGTGTTTTTTTAAATTTGGGGTTCAATCACTTCAAAATTTCTAATACTGTATTTTCTGTATTTTTTGTTTAGACGAAAAAAAAATCTCATCGTTTATAAAATCCAAAAATTCTTTCGTTCAAAATATCTCTTTTGGTCTTCGCACCTTGGGTTCCCCCTTAAAAAGGTTAACTCATCTTCAAATCGTCAAAATCAGCCTTTCATAATATAAAATAAAAGTAACCTCACTTTAATAAAAAACAACATTTGCCTTGAAAACAATATGGCGGGTTGTTTAACGTTGTTAAAAGTGGCTAACCGGGAAGGTAGACCTCGCGTTAACTTACGAGCACATTTACGGGAAAATTAGCACTAGCCAAACATTGTAAAATCAAAAGTATGGTCGTGTATCGCTTAAAACCCCATGTTTTAAACCCTAACGAATAGAATAACATGACATTGTAAAATTGGCCTTACTATTTAAATTAACATTTTTTTTTTTATACATGTACCTAACAAAAAAAACAACTTTTTTTAGAAAAGTAGATCACGATTTGAGAGTAAAAAAGAACAAAAAGTACAAAACCCAAAAAAATAACTGGCACTTTTATGAACTAAAGATTTAGTAATAATTTTTAAACATCATAAGGAATTAACTAATGTTCATAAATTTATATCAATATTTCAGAAAATTATTATATTAATTATTATTTATTTTGTTTTGAGGCCCGTCGACACAGTAAGGTCTTAGGGGCCCTTTTAAAAAAAATTAAACACAGTAGAAATCCCCAATGGGAAGAGACATCACATAGTCCACCTGTTAGAAATAAAAAGTGGAGAGATAAAATATAAAACAATATACAATAATAAAATTTTTTAAAATTAAATTTTAAAAAACATTATTCTCAATATGAAAAATGCCCATTTGAGACACCCATAGGACGCTCAATGGGCTATTAAATAAAAGAAGTGATACACCTGCTAAAATAAAACCACAGTGTATACACTACGTTAAAATTACAAAAAAAACATATAAAATTTAACACATTAAAATCATAAAACGTTTTTAAATAAAAACGTTAAAAAGAAAAAAACAAACATATTTAAATATACTAAAATGTAAAAAAAAAAACCAATATGAAAGTCCAATGATCACTTTAAAAAGTGACTCAAATAGCTTTAAAAAGATCCGCCTGCGTATAAAACGAAGTAAACATATAACTCCATCCGCGCAAAATCGCGTAGTAAAAACGAAGGTCACCTTTAAAAATTAAGTGCCGGGCGATAGGGCTACTTGCGACACTCCACCAAAATGTGACACACTGGGGGGAGCATCGCAAAACTCACACACTGGAGGGGGGGGTCCCCCCAAAAAAAAACCTTGGTCACGCTGTTGTCCAAACCAGAGCCTTGTCCACGATACCCCTCTCTCTGGACTTTCGTATAGAGAAGAGGGCCACCGCGACACAAAAACCCTCCCTGATGGACCGGGGAGCTTTTTTCTGAGCAGGGGTCGAAAAACCCCCTGCCGTGCAGTGCGTAAGACCCCACGCCAACATAACCCTTTAGTTAAAAACACACACCCATAAATCGCCTTTCCGAGGCAGGCGTGCCGCCTCTGGCCCCCCGGAACCATTCATTTCCTGAGAGACCGGCGTGACCAAATCCAGCAAAAGGCGAGCCGGGGGCTTAATGATCATTTTTAAAATTGCTCAGTATTTATCTGCACCAGGGGATTCCAAGAGTAAAAGGGGGACAATGCCACAAGCACTCATGGAATCCGTGCAGATGAAACAAAACGACACTTACCGCACAAAACACAAGATTAAAAAAGGCGTATAATTTAAACATAAAAACCTGGATTCCCCCAGTAAAAACCCAAAATTTTAAAAATTTTTCCCCCCACAACAAATCGCACCCACGAAGCCCCCCACTTGGAGCCATCCTTTTAGATGCGCTCAAAGCCCTGAAAGGGGAGTGGGGAAGACCATTAAATTTCCTCTCATATATAATCGGCGGGTGGTCCTTTTGGTTTTTGGCAAGATCATAATGGCATTGAGGTAGGCGAATCTTCAGGGAGAAACTCGACCTTGGTATTTTGGGATAGCCTTTGGCAGGACTATCCCACACGTGTGAATACCATTCCCTACCCAACCGGCTTGTACTACGCCATTTGTCATACAAACACGTTAGGGGATGAAACACAGTCGGTAGCAACAGCTCCGGCTGCAGTGAAGTTTGAAAAGTAAGATCCAGAGATAGACCGCCGGTAAGAAGAGGGGCTCACCCCGGGGTCGGGACAGATCTGACGACTGGGCTGGTACGAAATGCACCAGAAACCAGTCGTAT